>CP137667.1:1851945-2056154 GCA_037976565.1 Mesocentrotus franciscanus | reverse complement strand
GGTTTACGTTTATTCGGGATTTCACAACTAAGTGCCGTCACAATGAGGAGAGATCTCTTTGCAAGGAGCGTCATATAGAGTTGAAAGCCGGAGTGAGATTAATCAAACTCTGGAGTATAACGATTCCCGAAGTCACTATAAGGTGAGTATGGGCGTAACTTCAACGTTGATAGGAAGTACTAAGAGTTTAACAACTTCATAAAATGGACTAACGGGTGTTTCCATTTATACCAACCCCATGTGTATTAGTTGTTTTATGAATTTGGTCCACCGTTTCAATGTTTGTGTGTATCGGTGCATGGTGCCATGGTCTTTGCTGGTAGGTAATACCTTTTAGGCGGGATCGAAGCATCACATTTAGTTTAGCGGAAAGTATTACAAATATTGGGGTGTAATTGATTACACCTAAAATGCCCCTTTTCATCTGTGTCAGAAATTATTTCCGCACTCTACCCCGTTCTAAAATAAAGTTGGATCATCGCCTGAGGCCATCGGGTGGGGTGGTATGGAAGAGGGTACAAACAATACATTCCCATCTTATAGTATCTTGGCCCCTTTTATTGTTATGCCTCTTTTGCATGTTTAGGCCTATTCACTTTCCTTCTGTTCGCTATTTAGCATTGCTGCAGCGGGCTTGGGGGCGGGGCACAAAATATGGGAATAGGTCTATACATGTACTTATATAAATTGTGGAAGATCCATAAAAAGCCATCCCATTTTAAGTTTTCATGTCAAATGCTCACGTCGTGGTTATGAAATACTGTGCAAGCACTCTTCCTCTCCTATGGCCTATTGTCCGTTCTACACCGTCAAACCATTCTCCTGTGATGTTCCCTCCTCTTTCACATGTCTCTTTCTCAATTTCTCGTTATATTGTTGACATCAATTTCTCCATCTCGATCTCATAATCCTATCATGTATAATGTTTCTCCCCGCCCCCCTCCTTCTCTCTACCCTCTCGTCTCCTTTTTCTCTCTTCTGTCTATTTTCTCTTACTCGTTCACACTTATTAATGTTCTCTGTTCTTTCTGTCCATCTCCCCCTCTCTCTCTCCTCAGTCTCATTATATTCCCTATTTTTATTACCGATTTCCCTATCTCTTATAATTATCCTCTTATTTTTTCTTCTTCTTTTTCTCATTTCCTCTGTTACTCTTTTATACAAATGTCTCCTTTGCTTTCTCTTCCTATAATTATAATATGCCAAATATTTCCTTCTCTGTTTCTGCCCTCTCTCCGACCCACCCTCCCTTGCTCCCTTTTCTTTCCCTCTATCTCTCTCTTTGATGTAGCTGACCTGAGCACAATCAAACTATCCTTCAGGCATGACACACATGTTCATGTAAATTATAACAAGTTGAGTGACGCAAAGGAGTCGCAATTTCTGTATTGAGTTATAACCGGTCTGCGCTAATGACATTTGTAACTGAATATACGCCAGTAACTCTAGGCAATGTTGGCTCAGTTATTTTCTCATTCACTTTTGTATGATATCACTCTGTCATGTCGTGTCATTTGAAGTAAAGATGCTGACGCAGTCCTAAGCACGTCAGCCAAATAACGGCACATATGCAAAGGGCATTACACACAATACGTCAATCCGATTGCGTTATTACTTCAGCTCATCATCCCCTATACCCTATACCAATTTGCTCATGGACTAGTAACTCAACATAATTTGTGTTCAACGACTGCACTAGTCGCTGACGCATTTCTCCGTCAAAAACGCAGTCAGAATGACGCTCGTCTTTGCATTCCGGTGTGGGATTACTGTACACAACAATAATAATAATAATAATAATAATAATACAAACACACAACAATCATCTAAACGAGATCTTTCTATCTCTTTATTAGTCACCTGATAATACAGCTAGCGTACATGAACGTTCATTGTTATCTATTTACAAATCTTTAGAAAAAGATACAAAAATCGATCCTGTTATTTGGAGAAGGATGAGGCATCATTCTATACAAACCTGTTGTCACGTTCGAAAATGCTATACATGTACGTGTACTGTAAAAGGTCATCCAGATGGACAAACGGTATTGAAGCACATCACTAAAATGTTCTGGAAGAGTTCTTTGCCCGATGATGCCCTTCTGCCTACTGCACATTAGACATGCGTCATTTGATGACCTATACGTCTGCATCAACAACTGGTTTCATCTTTGACGCTATAAAAGGTTCCAACAGACAAAAAGTGAAGGCAACATAAAGGAATGCGCTATTCACTCAAGCAAAAGCTGTGCTAGGAAAAAGACGCCTCGTGTGCAAAACCAGAACGCGTTTGTCACTCACACAAACTTTTGCGTCGGGCAGTGACGCTTCGTGTGCAAAACCAAACCTACATCCGCGACTAATGTAGTCTATGAGCCTCAGTATGAGTGTGATATGGTGTAAAACAGATGCAAATGAACAGTGCATCGAAAGATATTATGAAACATTTATAGGGTTTATTATCTTTGGTAATAACGGGAAGGAAAACGAATCCTCCTGTGCATTGGGGGTAATAGTTTTGTCTCGTTCCGAGTTTATTAGCTTTCCGTGCCGCCATAGACGAAACGACTTCAAGACAGCCAGAAGTAGGGCGTGCTTCAGAGGTTGGTTTGAGATTGTAGTCATTTCGAGATAAAAAACTTGTGTGTTTATATCCCACCGGTGCCACCAAATATTAGAATACAGGTTCAAGACACGAATGAAACAATGTTATGTCACACCGTCCTCAAATGTCTGCATTATGATATATCGGCCTGCTGAAAATCGCGGTGTGCCATCTAGTGAGACTAATGACTAGTCTCAGAAACCATCAATGCATGATTAACATAATGTGCATAATTTATGCATAGCGAGCGTTGGTAAACAAAACAAATCAGCCGTTACAAAATAATGTCCATATTAACTGTACTAATTATTAACGCCCCAAGCCACCAAATATATCTACTGCTGT
The DNA here is from genome assembly GCA_037976565.1 of Mesocentrotus franciscanus. NCBI lineage: Eukaryota > Metazoa > Echinodermata > Echinoidea > Camarodonta > Strongylocentrotidae > Mesocentrotus > Mesocentrotus franciscanus. The sequence goes on along the minus strand of CP137667.1, from coordinate 2,053,204 downwards.
AAAGTTACAGCAATTAGTTTCTCTCTGCGCTTATGTTATATCAATTGCCGCGGCGTTTTGCTGTTGTGGTTGTTTTTGTTATTGTTCTTCAGTTCGTTTGGTTGCCTCCATTTTTTCTTTGTTGGTTAACCGCGTCGTCGTATGTGAACGAAGTTTTACTGTATGGACAATGATTAAGGTCGTCATGATGTTCAAATCCCACTAAGTTGTGACTTAAAAAAAAAGTATCCCTTCATTTTGTAGTTCACATTATACTTAATTTTATTATGTAACAATGACATTTGGGTGCTGTTGTCCTAGCTCTCTATCAGGTAGAAGTACTATGCTTCACCTAATGGCTTCGAGGACAACAGCACCCCAGAGCCTGGAAACATAGTATGAGGCGCGTTAAATATTCACCTAAAGTAACATGCTAACTAACCTTGTGGTGGAATACACGTTCCTTCTGTCATTGAAGGGAAGTTGCTGCACTGAGCCTTCTCTGGCCAGACATGTTGGATACCAAGGATAAACACTGAACATTCTGTCATGGCTGCCCGACATAGCTCAGAACACGGTAAAACCAAACCATCTCCACATGATGGGAAGTGAAGGAACAAACGAAGAGTAGTAGGTTGACTGGTGAGCAACCCATAGCTAGGAGTGGTAAGAACTGAAAGGATGCTAACTCAGCTTCAGTGGGTGTCAAGTGACCCAAGGAGTTAGGATAGAGTAATACTGAGTAGGGTAAGACCATGCCGCATTGGGCTGATTCAAGAGTTTCACATGATCCTGGAGAGACAAAAACCAACAATGCACTTTTCGTTACAGGACAAACATTGTATGGTTTTGGAGGCCTACATGTACAAATGCATGCAATAAAACTGGCCTCTGTAGACGGGTGGCCTTTGTAGACAGGTAGGTTTACATCGTGTCAAAAGGACTGCATCAAAAGTAAACGTACTGAACAATGTTCCCTTTTTTAATGTAAACGAAATTTCTGGTGAAATAATCTGAATAACTGACAAAATGAGATTATCTGAAATAAGAAGAGAGACATAATAGTGGTACATACAATCTTGGTACTGGGTTCCACCTATATGACTTACTTGGTAAGGAGATATCCATGGTTTGTTCTTCGTTGCCTAGTCTACACGAATAGACACCCATGTTTTCTACTGACAGCGATGGGATGGTAAGAGCAGCCGTCTGGGAACCAATGAGTTCACTGAATGCCCTCAACGGCAGGCATGTCTGAAATAAATAAAGATATGATTGACTAACTTCTGGGTGAAATAACTGGTAGTAGGATGCTAGTATACTGGTCAGATAAAGTAACAACCACGTACACACACTCGTGCACACACTCGCACACACACGCACATACTCATCATATCATTTAATGATGTGAACATGTAGACTACTCAAATCAATACCCGAATACGGTGAATACGAACTACTGGTAATATAAAAACGAATCACGCAATGTAATGTCAAACTTGTCCCATTTTCTGGAATATTGACATTTTGATTCCTTGCCAGATGAGTGATTTGTTGCTTAAACTACATGTACATCATTCATGGGATTCCAGTAACTAAAGAAAAAATAATATGAACTTGAAAAATAACACACCGACACACCCACACCCACACACACACATGATTGCGTTTAGAAATGGACTAGAATTCATTTATTAATCTTTATTAACAGGGTAGTCCATTGAACATCAGTTGGTCTCCCATGGGGCCCTGCGACTAAACGGATGGGACAATGGCAATGATGTTACCATCAACCTCAAGCATTACTGCGATGATATTATTCCGACAAGATGATTCCAATGAGATTATAGGGGAAAATATCCGGAACCAAGAACAGGGAAAAGAGAATTAGTGATTAACTTCCGGGTTTCACACCCTATTAATTTCATAACTTAAGAAAGACGGTATTACCACTTGTTTTCATGGACACAGATTCGCCTCCAGGATTCATCCACTCCGGCCGGTTATCCGTGGATGCATGATGAAGAGCAGTATGCAGTGACCAAAGAATTAGTTTGTTTCTCTATGTTTTCTTGGCCTGGTCGGAGAGTTAGTTCCTCTGGATATATATGAATCACAAAACAAAGACAAACAATAGAAGAGATGGAGTGCAATATACAAGGCAAAAACTATAAAAAATTATCGTTATCATAACTCAAGTTTATAAAAACAAACAATAAATATAATAGAAATTATGATATAATCCACCACTCTTATAATATTTTCAGGCTCTGACCCCCTTTCAGCCAAGAGCAGAAATACTCATCCTGATATGGTTACCCTCGGTGAATAAGACCTTATTCCTTATTAAGATTCCTTATTATCACATTATTATTATCATTAATAAATATTTAGAATCCTGGTTCCTCCACAAAAGGACTGCCATTAATCATAACATTTTGGGATATGTAATTATTAGATGATCCCTCTCTCTCTCTCTTACCGTTGGAGAAGCAATTATTGCCGACTTCTGATCATAAAGGAAACTGATCACAATCCAATGTTTCAGGCCAATTGAATCCATACCTATTCATCAGTGGTACACATCCTACACGAGAAGACTCACACAGCTCCCGACAAGGTGGCTTGATACCTAGATAAAACACAAGATGAAAATCAATGCTTGGTCTGGAATACTTTAATTTACATCACCTACGTGAAATTATTTTAAAAGATCTTGAACAGTGCTGCATAAGAAAGTTTGCAAAGAGTGAAAATCAACTTCAGGCAATTTCTAAGGCGAACAAATTACAACGACGTATTACGTAATCCGCACGTGATTTCTAAGGTACATACAATAAGGTAGTGGCGTCGCTCTTGAGTTCATTTCTCGAAAGCCTTTGCGATTGTGTTTACTGTCATCATCGTGAATACCGCAGATCATTCTATTTTTAGGAGCGATCTTATTCATATTACTATTCTGACTGATGAGCGAGGGTTACAGGAGTTATACAAAACAATTCATCATTATCATCAGAAATTTGGAATGCATATAAACGTCCTAAATTATTTAATTTCACTGCGTTATGTCGTTTTATAAGCTTCATTAGAACCTCGGTTCGCCCTTACTAGCATCAATAGCTCGGGGTTTCCTTTCGATAAAGTTTAATCTAAGGCTGAAGCTATAAATTGGACAGATGTAGGCAATTCTGTCGCTACAGCATGTTCCGTCTCACCTAGGGTCCACTTAAGCTCGGTGTTTCCTTTTTATAAAGTTTAATCAAAGGCCTTATGTCCACCTTATCTATGAGCACTGTATACTACTAGTAGGCCTAGAAAGTCAGTCATATACAATCAAGTCTCTCTTACCCGCTATTCAGATTTGTCAACGTAACAGTATAGCTATACGAATATACTGAAAAGGATAAGTATTTTTGTCAAGGCTTTATCTCTAACTTGTCCGGATGTATACAAGGAATTGAGATTTGGGCATCATTTCGAACACGAACTCAATAAAGATGTTCATCGCTTGCGTGAACATCATTTCAACAAATATTGTTCGACTGCATGGGTGCAGCTTAGCTTATCGTAAAAATAAACTTCTAAAACTTGATATATTTTTAATTTTAGAGGAGTGGGTAAGAATACAAGTAGTTTGCATACATTTCTTAAGATCAAGTAAATTAACTGCAAAGGTGAACTTGTTTAGTGGTGACCTTGTATAGTGGTGATCTTAAGACAAACTGACCTTGTGGGCTAGGTTGACCTGTGCATGGAGGCAGACAGCACAGAGGAAAGCCTCTAGATCCATCGAACACTGGACTTGGATGAGAGGAGCAAACTGCGATAATTCAATATTGGTGTCGTCCTGGTTTGCATGCTGCAGGAGATTCGGGACCTGGGTGTAGTCATATTGCATGTCCATACATATAGGAGTAGAAACTGATTCACAGTGATCTAAACAAAGGAGGACAAACAAAAAACATTCACATAGAGAATTATTGTACATTAAACTTTTCTACTTTGAGTGATGCATCATAATATCCTTTGTAGGGATTGATTTTTAGCTGAGTGTTTATGATTTACCTTTAAAACCATGTCTTCGGTGGAAAAGTAATACTTGGAAGCATAACAATTTTACAAAGCGGTGGTAACGTATATCCAACGGAGGTGAGAATAAAGTAAATACTATTGCAAGTCTCGTAGATTATTCAAACATTCTCTATCAATGATACAGTCTAGCTATATACCGACTGTAATTCGCACGTCCCTTCTTCACGAGGCGTCGCCATTATGTTAAATCGATTGTATTAACCAGACGATAGACGTATATTTTCTGGTTTTAATTCTGCATTAATCAAACCTGTGAATGCATTTTACCCATAATTCAGTAGTTCAATTTGGTTTTATGTAAAACTATTGATTTTCAATCCTTTAATTCCTGTAATAAATGATTGCAATTCAGCGCTGCCATGCATGCTAAAGTAATAATAATGGAGCGCCAGGAGTAGCAATGTGCCAGACATGAGCGCATTGGTACTTACCAGCGAGCCGAACATATTCAGGTACTGTGGCATCCACGTATGCGCTAGCTCCCCAATCATTGACGGCACGGACCAACAAGGTATACTGGGACTGCGTCATGAGATCGATAGTAGCTTCGTCCTCCGTATCAACGACCACGGTGCCCTCATCATTGCCCGCGGAGTTGAAGAATGTGATCTCGAGACCGTTGGAGCTAACGTTAGGAATGTAAGGTTGGTGGAAGAAGATCTGTGCCTGAGATACGGCCGGTCTGGAAATGTTCATTATAACTGGGACAGCAGGTGCACGCACATCTGAAATACAATCAATAAACTCATTTCATTCCTTAGCATTGTATATATGGGCCCTGTCTTACAAACAGTTACAATTTAATAAAATTAATGATCGCATATCAATCGCAACTCTGTACTAAAAAGATAAGAGTTTGCAAGTGTGTGATAGACTGGAGGACTTGTGATCTATCCAGACCAATCGCCAATCTTGATACGATAGGGCCCTCGTTTATACATATTGTCATATTGAAGCAATCAGAGACCGGCAGGGCATGCCGATTAAGATGCCGAAATGAATATTCATGAAAACCGGAAACTGTGGATAGGGCAAACTTGAATAGCCTACTATCAAGAAAAGACTGAGCTATTGCAGATACCATCACGTTTAGAACCAGTCAGCTCCCACCCATAATGTTCAATGGACCTCTTCTTGAACCTTCAAGCTATGCCAGGAGTTTGGGAGTCATGGTTGATGGTCAACTAACATTGAAAATACATGTTCTCAATAATTGTCGGGCAGCTTCTTATGCAATTCACAAAATTGGCAAACCGAGACGTTACCTTGATCAAACCACGACAGAAAAACTAGCTCATGCATTAGTTATGAGTCGTATTGACAATTGTAACAGTTTGTTGTTTGGTTTACCACAGTCTCTCATAGACAAGGTCCAAAGAGTACAACATTCTGCAGCTAGACTTGTCTCACGAAATCGTAAACAAGATCACACTACTCCTGTGTTGTATGATTTACATTGGCTACCTGTAAAAGATTGCATATTAATGTAAACACAATAATGCTCCTTGGTTTTTGTAAAATCGTATGTCAAGTCATCGACTAACTCGCAATCTCCGTTGATCTTCAAAACATTTATTCATTTATCTATCAAAACATATTGGCACCTGCTTTACAGTACGCCATACCAGAACTATGGAACAAACTCCTAGAGTCTCTAAAATGTTGTCCTTCACGACATCAGTTTAAATCCGACGACTTAAAAACATATTTGTTTCGATCATAAAGTAAACATGTTAATTTTGTAATTGATTTGATAATTTTAAGTGATAAACGGTGAGAGCCCAATATTTGTCATGTTTTCTCTCTTCTCTCTCTCTCTCTTTCGTATCTAGAGACAATTATGTAATATGTGCTATATAAGAATTGAACATTATTATTATTATTTAATTACTTACCCTCCACACATTCACCGTCTTTCTACACATGAAGATATCTATTCGTCCAATAGACAGCTCTTTCATCGCATCTTTACAATCTTTTGAGATCCTTCTACAAGTCTCTTTACAAGGTGTGATGACGTCACCAGTCTCAGGGTCACATTTGGGTAGGTAAGCTCCACAGATGAGAGGCAGAAGATCGTCTGAGCATCCTGATAGGATAAGTCCAGTTAGTGACGTCATATCTTGAGTCATCTCCTCTGGTGTAGTATCACCGAAGATGTTGGGGAACTTTGTATGAGTGAATCCCATCTGACGACATTCTGGTACTGTGACGTCATAACAGAGTTCAGGTTCCTGCTGTTCATCTACCTCTTAAACCTCGTTCAATGCATCTAGTACCCCTACAAGCAAAGGTATCATTTGTACACGTGAAATAATGGCGAAGAATTCGGCTGTGGTACCTTTTTTAAGGAACAAATTATCAGTGGCTGTGAGACAATACACTTAGGAAGTCTCAATCTAAATTGAAATTGTATCACTTTGGAGCTATGATTGATACAACAATATGGCCGTCACAAGCTCTTGAGGAAAGAAGTTATAGATATAGACGGGGCCATACAAATGCACCTTTGTTATTATCAAATGTTGCCCATGTAAACAAAAAGATGATACCCTTATTCAATCCCTACATTCCTGATGAAAAGTAACAAGATGAGTGTAATGAATGAACAGTCTACCAACTTGTACGAGAAGAAAACTATCTTTATGCGAATGAAACGCCTTTAATTATTTTTATAACCTCTTGACAAAAATCATATTTCTGGAAAAAACATCAACAGCATTTACAATTTTGACAGTTCATGAACCGGCGATAGTGAGAAAGAAAAGTATATCCTACTTGAAAACAAAGAATGAAATGAAATTATAACTTACTCATTTCAGGTTCGGAACACCTAACTGGTCCTTCTGCCGCTATGGCAGGAAACCTTGATCATTCAAACTGATCTGGCCATGGCATACCGACAGTTTGGAAGATGGGCATACATTCATGTCGAGCTTCCTCGCAGACATGTCTACATGGAGGAACTGGTACGGATACATAGCCTACCTCCAGTCATGGTGGAGCGAATAACGTACACACAAAGTCTGCTATGGGACCACAGCCTAGAGCCACCAATGGGGCTAAACTCTGAAAGGAAAATAATGATATGCTCTTCAATACATGCCTAAGTCACTTTTTGTCGTTATTATGTATTGAATGTAGACATTGTATTGTTAAAACTCCCTCTTTTTTTTTTCTCTCTCTCTCGTTCTTTCATCGCGCGCTCTTTCTCTCTCTTCTTTCTCTCTCTCTCACTCTCTCTCTCCTCTTTCTCCAATCTCTCTTCCTTTCTTTCTTTCTCTTCCCCTCTCTGTTCCTTTCTCTGTCTCTCTCACACTCCAACAACCAAAATAATATCGACCGTAATATTTTGTTTACTGTTGTATGTTTTACTGATAATTTTGTACTCGATTTATTTTCCTCTGTACACCCTCTTTTCATTTTTAAAAGAGTGGAATATCTGTCTCTTTTAACTGTTGATTTGTTAGTTTTGATATGTCCTTCAATCCATGCCTAGGTCACTTGATGTCGTTATTATGTATTAAATGTAGACATTGTATTGTTAAAACTTCCTCTTTCTCTCTCTCCCTTTGATGCATGATATAAATAGCGCCCTCTACAATTCTGAAAATGGCCTTCTTTCTGTGGCCGTAGCTCCATTGTGTCTGGCTAAAACACAGAAAAGTATTTTACAGTTCTCTGGGTTAAACCCGTACCCTCTTTTGGATTTAGATACTTGAAGATGCCCTTTGTCGTTATTATGTATTGAATGTAGACATTGTATTGTTTAAATAAAACTTCCTCTTTCTCTCTCTCTCTCTCTCATTCTTGCATTGCTCTCTCTCTCTCTCTCTCTCTCTCCCTCTCTCTCTCTCTCTCCCTCACTCTTTCATCGCTCTCTCGCTGATTGGGAGAGGGTGGCAGATTAAAACGCCCATAAGCTGGTCTAATGCAGAAGCGGAATTGAGCCCATTTGATGCATGATATAAATAGCGCCCTCTTAAATTCTGAAAATGACCTTCTTTCTGTGGCCTTAGCTCCATTGTGCCTGGCTAAACCACAGAAACGTATTTTACAGTTCTGTGGGTTAAACCCATACCCTCTTTTGGATTTAGATACTTGAAGATATGCCCTTTCCAGCCAAATACAAAAATGTATACCCTCTCATTGACCGGCTATGCGAATATTGCCTTCATAATTTGCACTTTTCAAGAAAATTGCGAAATAACTTCAATTACCTTGCTCTAAAATAGTGATCTTTATACATATGTCCAATGAAACTTGGCAGACATTATGTATCCATACACGTAACAACTGTCTGTCAAGTTCGGAAGAATTTGATGACTTTATCAAAGTTATCGCCCAAAATGATGAATTTATTATGCATTACGTAACGGCCCGTTTAATGCTTGCAATACATTGCGCACAGATGACCATGGTGTCAAACTGGCCTCATTGCAATGCCCTTTCGAATGATACCAAATACAGTATATGTTATCACAAAAAATGTTGAGTAGATAGCATTTGAACAAGGGTCACTATACGAATTCCGCTGAGTTTTCGCCTAAGTATAACACGTAGTGCCTATGACGTCATTTTATCAGACCCTGTTTCGCCCCTTTTTCAACCTTTTCTTTCCTTGAAATTTTGCAAGCGCAGTCTGGGTTGCCAAACGCAGGTTATTTCGAAGCTGGATCTTTAAAATCTGTCAAGGGGGGCATTTTAGACGCCATTTAATGCCCGGGGTTATTATATTAGTATTGACTGTCATTTGTGCCACACGCACGCTTTAAGTCGTGTTCTAGCTTCATTCACCAAAATCCCATTCGTTTTGCACGCAGGGCTTGTAAGCCCTATTCATGTGCCTTCCATTATCCCGATTCCAAGCAGTAACAAATTGATATTTCAGGACTCATGATAAATTTGTTTAACAGTTGATTCCGCTCGGTTGAATCTATTGTCGGATTTTTTAGCAGAGAGAGATAGAAGTGAATATAATACAATGCTATTTGAACAATATTTGGTGACAAAAGACGGCACTCTAGCTGCAACCAGTTGTATGTAGCGTCACATATATAATACATCTGACTAGGTGCCATAAGGTAGGTGATGGACGTGAACGCTGCATGGGCTGTTATAATGAAAACGAATCAAGAAAATGGAATTTTAGGGAATATTACGATTTTTCAACAAATAGTAAACATCTGATAACTTCAGATGTCTGTTTTATTATGATTACAATTTAACACGTTTCGGCTATGACGTCATTTTTGCAGACAACTTTTCGCCCCTTTTCCAACCATTTTTTTTCTCTGAAATTTTGCAAGCGCAGTCTGGGTGGCCAAACGCAGGTCATCTCGAAGCTGGATTTTTAAAATCTGTCAAGGGGGAAATTTTAGACGCCATTTAAGGCCCGGGGTGATTTTATTAGTATGGACGTTCATTTGTACCACGGCACGCTTCAGGTCGTGTTCTTCATTCACTAAAATCTCATTCGTTTTGTACGCAGGGCTTGAAAGCCCCATTTTTGTCTCTTCCATTATGCCAACTCCAAGCAATAACAAATTGATATTTCAGGACTCTTGATCGATTTGTTTGACAGTTGATTCCGCTCCGTTGAATCTATTGTCGGATTTTTTAGCAGAGAGAGATAGAAGTGAACATAATACAATGCTATTTGAACAATATTTGGTGACAAAAGACGGCACTCTAGCTGGTACCATTTTTATGTAGTGTCACGTATATAATACATCTGACTAGGTGCCATAAGGTAGGTGATGGACGTGAACGCTGCATGGGCCGTTATAATGAAAACGAATCAAGAAATAATGGAATTTTGGCGAATATTACGATTTTTCAACAAATAGTAAACATCTGATAACTTCAGATGTCTGTTTTATTATGATTACAATTTAAGTCATTTCAAGTAACAAAATATGTTTTAGTATTTTTGCATTACCTCAAAATGCCGTCAAAGGTAACACAAAATTGTACTTCTGGGTTCCCGCACAATTATAATACGTATGGGCTATGACGTCAATTTACAGAACGCCATCCATTCGCCCCCTTTTGCTCCTTTATTTCTTAAAAATTTTGAAGGCATATTCTGGGTGGCCAAACGCAGTGCATCTCAAAGCCGGATTTTGAGAATATGTCAAGGCGGACATTATTGACGCTATTTAATACCTAATCTATAAGTATTTAAGCTACTTTTCTGTGATTCAAATAAGCTTTATTATGGACAATGGTAATAGTTGCTTTGTCATTAGTTTGAATATATTTTTTTAATATCAAACATAAGAGGATGTGAAAACCTGTTACTAATGCCCCATGAATAACCCCTAAGAATGGGGTCAGTCTAGACAGGGAGATGAATCTACAACGAGTCACAAAACAACGACTAGTTAACCACTACAGTCAGGATCCTGGATACATGTATAGTACATGTAAGCAATTGTATAACTTTAAACCAAAATTCCACGATTCTGAATTTAAAAAAAGCTCCAAATAGTCGTCAATAACTACGTGTATTCTCACTTGTAAGATGAACTTACATTTACAATCTCGTCATACGGTACATGTAAGAAGATCTACTCTACATGTAAATGTACAGGAATTTCAGCTGAGGGTCTGTATTACGTACATACCCGAGACAAACTCATTTTATTGGGGTCAAGCCGTACTATTGGATCCTTCCAAAAGGAATTAGGCTTGACTTTAAGACAGGACTGCAGTAGACTTATAATAAAATAAAACCACAGTAGCCCAGGGAGGTGGGAGGGACCTCCCTGAGCAGTCTAAGTAGACACACGAACCATTGTCAGTCAATGCACCTGTCACAGTGTCTGATCTACATAGACTAACATTAGTTAGCAAGGCTTTACTTCAGAAGAAGTGAAAATCTCTTATGCATCAAAATATGAAGTCTGTATAAGTAGACTACAGACTCTCTCAACTAAAGCATTCATGTGCACTATGGTTTGGAAATAGTCTATTATTCACACAGAATGTGATTAAAGTTATTTTCCTCCCGATAAGATGCAAACACAGTGTTTAAGATGGTCATGATAGCCCAGATTTCAGAATCCCACCTTTTTTTTCTGCTAAGATGCTGTTCATCATTTTGGACCATTAATTTCAAGCGTAATATTTTTTAAATAACAAGTCTTAAAACCATATATGTTCATTCACATTTGGCCTCTTTTTTAAACAGGTTAAGTCTACATACAGTACATGTACAGTGTTCATTTACACATTGTTTCTTTGCAGTTTTAAAACTCTTGTGTTGGAGCCATTGTGGTTTCAAACAGACAATGTACATGTACATGATGGCCTACGTACATGACATATACATGACAGGTTTTTATGATTTAAAGATAAAGTTGAGTTCTGGTCATGCGATTGCATCGTGAGAGAAACGGTGTGAAATCGATCGGAAAGTTGATCATGTAGCATATACGTATTGGTGTGTACTGCAAGGTTCTGGAATCATCAAAACGATAAGAAATTTGGCCCAGTCTTGGTAAAAGTAGCATGCACTGTACACAGAAAGATGTATATGGGACTGTTTGTACAAGCACAAATGTGGGCCTCATTTTTAAGCTGTTACATGTCATATTTAGAATATGAAGGCATTTGAAGAGCCATGCTTTTCAGGGAACATTTTTTCTCCCTGATGTTTTTCCACACTTGCATTATAACAATGGAAACGCTCGAAGGTGATTGTTCACCTCTCCCCAGAACTCAACCTATTTAAAAAACATGTTTCTATTGAAGTATTACAACTTAATTGTCATGTAAATGACTTGTATCATAGTGTGTGCCAATTTTTGTCAACTCTCCAAGTTCAAGTGTGTGAATTTATAGTTTGGTGTGCTTCCTGAATGTGTCTTGGTTAATTCATGCCATATTTTTAAAGCTATATATCTTGGCAGTTTTACAAACGTGCATTGCAATATCCATATGATTGGTGTATACAGGTTTAGTACGGAAGATTTGGTTTAACATCTGAATGATCTGATGCATTCTCTTGTGAAAGGAAGTTTGAAGCTCCTCAGTGTATCAACATGTTCCACATTTGTCAACCATTACCAGTTCATTATACAGCCTTACTCATTATCAACTCACTTACTCTTTGCATGCTTTTCCAGCCTATCATTGTTGGGAGATGATTTTTTGCAATTTTTGAACCACTTTTGCCATATTGTATCAACTTAACTTAACTTGTGTGCTTTGCCAACCCATATTTGCCAGCAGGTAAAATTTATCTTTTTTATGCACAACATGTTTGTCAATTGTTCAATATCTTACAATTTGTAGGCCATTGAAAAGTGGGGCTCTTTTCATGTTATTTTATGCCAACTCAGGTACAATTTGTATTTATTTTTTCTGTACGATAATTGCCAGTAGGTACAGGTATTTAAGTGAAAATGTCATGTCCTGATTTCCTAAAACAAATGCTGAAACATCTGCTGATAAATGATGTGCTATTTCCTTTTCTACATGTCAATTGACTCAATTCTACTCTGTTGATGTTGCTTTAATAGAGTGGTGAAGTGTGACGTCATCAACAATTTATTTTTGGAATTTCTCAATATTTTCTTCATTTTCCGAAAGACCACCAAAAATAATGTCCAAATGTCGAAAACCAATTGAATAGGTTAAGTATTGGCTGAGATATGACCATCTGAATAAAAAGATTGCCTATGGGAACTCAGTGTTATATTGCTCTGGTTCATAACATTAGGAGCCAGAGCAATATAACACTGAGTTCCCATAGGCAATCTTTTTATTCAGATGGTCATATCTCAGCCAATACTTAACCTAATCAATTGGTTTTCGACATTTGGACATTATTATTGATGCTCTTTCGGAAAATGAAGAAAAAAATTAAAAAATAGATTTTTGTGACGTCACAGCTTCGGTACTCTATACACAAAGATTAAAGATAATATATTCATATCTGTATCTAACATGTACATGTATTCCCTGTACAAATATCAGGTACAGTATTATTTATTACGTTAAACAGTTACAAGCCCACATTGAGCACAACATACTGTGTTGATTCTAAGCTGTTTTTTTCTTATTAACTAAAATACATTCATACATTTGCAATTTCAATCTACATGTAGGTTTATGTGAAGAGTAAGATAATACATGTAGTATCTTTAGATTTCAATTACATAGTACATACATGTGTGTAATATAATGTACTTAAACAACAGTATAGTATTCATTAACAAAAAAATATATTCAATAAGTAGTATATGTACAGTACTTCGACAATTCTTGTCTGTTGCAGGGAGTGTTACAAGCCAAAGTAAGGTGTAGGAGTTCTCTTTATAACCTGTTTCACATTTAAATGTGTTCTTAGTTTTGTATTTACATGTAGTTACATTTTCAATTTATGACCTGTTATTATCGTGTATTCCTTCATCTCTATTGTATGTATTTGTTTAAATCTCATCCGTGTTCATATGTCTTTGATTCAATAAGCGAGTTTAGGAAAGAAGCTGACATTGTATTTTGTTAACATTTTAAACATTAAACACAATTCTCAAATTTTGAAGAAAAAATACCCCAAAGATTTTGCAAGCCAATTTCATTCATGTTCAGTGATGGACTAAGTGTACTTGTAAATTACCGATAAACGTTGGAAGGAGCGAGGGGGGAGAGAGAGAGAGAGATAGGGGAGAGTAGTAGAGGGGAGGAAGGAGAGAGTGAAAAAGCGAGAGAGAGAGAGAGAGAGAGAAATTGAAATTTTATAAGTACACGTGTATTGGATGTGTGTGAGGGTGCATGTCCATGTGTGTGTGAATTTGCGTGTTTGTATAGAGATAGCTATTTAGTATGAATGAGACAGATACACCACACAGTGGGGATATCTGGATGTGACTGCAATATCGACAAAGGAGGACCCCTCTGTTCAATGCATGGGGCACCCTCACCACGCGTAATGGTAGAGGCCAAACCCTGGCACCATTGATGTTCACTAGTGCGTAGACGGTTTGCATACAAAATGTGGAGGCTGACTTTTTGTTCGTTTTGCCCTAAAACTTTTCATGACGCCACTTTAAATTTAACGCTTGGTTCAAATTTTTTAGAAACGGATCAATACGTGTTTGCAATTATGTCTCATTTTTCTCTAAAATTGTGCGACGAATAGTTGTCCTTATGTCAATAGAAGTCAAGATAAAGCGAAGCGGTCTCTTACTCGGAGTCGACAGGAAATCTGATGTTTGTCTACATAGTTGTTATTTTTACGTTAGGATGTAGACCAGAACAAATCGCATGCTGTGTACGAGACTGTAGATGGGTTTTTGATATGAAGAAATGGATTCCAAAGCGGATGCATACCCTTTTGAACCGATAGGAGGGGGCATCTTACTGAACTTGTACGACATCGGATAGGATAAACGCCCTTTGAAACGCTAAGAGAGAAAGCCTACAAAACGTGTACGTCACCGGTTAGGATTAACGCCCTTTTGAAGCGATAGGAGGGAGAGTACGCCTTACTGAACTTTTACGTCATCGGATAGGATAAACGCCCTTTTGAAGAAATAGACGGGATCGGAGAGAGAGTCTTACTGAACTTGTCCGTCATCGGATAGGATAAACGCCCTTTTGAAGCGATATGAGGGATCGGAGAGCCTTATTAAACGTGCACGTCACCGGATAGAATAAACGCTCTTTCAAAAACATCATGACTTGCAGGAAACCCAAGACGAGGGATAAATAAGATGACCACATTCAGATAAACCATCCTTTCCTGTCTGTAGTGCTTTTAAAATATGTTAATGATGTTAATCTGCAATACAAAAGTGCAAGCTGAAAATATTGATGTCTGTATTCACTGCTTTTCCTCGATTTCGTACTACCACTCATCCTTCTATATCCTATGTTATCCTGGTTCATTCAAATTTAAATACTGAATTGTTTTGGATCGGTTCATTTTCCTGTCAACTTTTTCTGCCCAATATTATATATATATATATATATATATATTAAATACATAATACCTTCCTATGGCGACAGACAATACACATACCGAAAGAGAAGATATAATGAACATGGCGCTTTTTACAGCGGTGAAGGAAGGCGATCTTGTAAGGACAAGGTCTATTCTAGAAGACGAGACAGGTGATGCCAAGCTGGTCATGCTACACAGTGTGGATCCTGATGGAAATACATCCCTCCACATCGCTTCAGAAGAAGGGCATATTGACCTCGTGAACTATATGATTGATTTGGGGGCGGATCTAGAAAAGCGAAGTAGAAGCGGTGATGCCCCTCTCCACTATGCGTCTCGAAGTGGTCACCGGGATGTTGCTGAATACCTCATCGGTAAAGGAGCAGATATCAATATTGGTGATAGCAATGGCTATACACCTCTGTATCTTGCTTCTGAAAAGGGTAATTTTGGTGTTGTTGAATGTTTAGTCCATTCTGGAGCAGATATAGACAAAGCTTCATATGATGATTCTACACCCTTTTATACTTCAGCAAGTAAGGGTCACCTTGATGTTGTGAAATATCTCATAACTAAAGGAGCCAAAATTGACAGAGATAATAATGATGGCTATACACCTCTCTATAGCGCTTCACAGGAGGGACATCTCGCCATTGTTGAATGTCTGGTAGATGCAGGAGCAGATGTGAACCAATTATTATATGATAACTCGCCACTTCATGCTGCATCAGAAAATGGTTATCTGGACGTTGTGAAATATCTCATCACTAAAGGAGCCAAAATTGACAGAGATGGTGATGATGGCTATACACCTCTATATTCTGCTTCATTGAAGGGTCATCATGATGTTGTCCAATATCTAGTGAACGGAGGAGCAGAGGTGAACAATGCAGCAAAGAATGGTTCTACACCTCTGTATGCAGCATCTCGTGAAGGTCATCTAGACATAGTGAAGTATCTGATTAACAAAGGAGCAGATAAAGACATGGGTGATAACGGTGGCTTTACACCTTTATATGTCGCTTCACAGGAGGGTCATCACGATGTTGTACAATATCTAGTGAACAAAGGAGCAGAGGGGAACAAAGCTTCAAATGATGGTTCTACACCTCTGTTTAAAGCATCTCTTTGTGGCCATCTGGACAAAGTGAAGTATCTGATTAACAAAGGAGCAGATAAAGACATGGGTAATAACGATGGCTGTACACCTCTATATGGTGCTTCTAAGGAGGGTCATCACGATGTTGTACAATATCTAGTGAACGAAGGAGCAGAGGTGGACAAAGCAGCAAAGAATGGTTTTACACCTCTGTATGCAGCATCTCGTGAAGGTCATCTAGACATAGTGAAGTATCTGATTAACAAAGGAGCAGATAAAGACATGGGTAATAACGATGGCTTTACACCTCTATATTGTGCTGCTCATAAGGGTCATCACGATGTTGTACAATATCTAGTGAACGAAGGAGCAGAGGTAAACAAAGCAGACAATGATGGTTCTACACCTCTGTATGCAGCAACTCTTAACGGTAACCTAGACATAGTGAAGTATCTGATTAACAAAGGAGCAGATAAAGACATGGGTGATAACGGTGGCTTTATACTTTTATATTGTGCTGCTTATAAGGGTCATCACGATGTTGTACAATATCTAGTGAACGTAGGAGCAGAGGTAAACAAAGAAGACAATCATGGTTCTACACCTCTGCATGCAGCATCTTGTAAAGGTCATCTAGACATAGTGAAGTATTTGATTAACAAAAGAGCAGATAAAGACATGGGTAATAACGATGGCTATACACCTCTATATGGTGCTTCTCAGGAGGGTCATCACGATGTTGTACAATATCTAGTGAAGGAAGGAGCGAAGGTAAACAAAGCAGAAAATGATGGTTGTACACCTCTGCATGCAGCATCTCGTAAAGGTCATCTAGACATAGTGAAGTATCTGATTAACAAAGGAGCAGATATAGACATGGGTGAAAACAATGGCTGTACACCTCTATGTGTGGCTGCACAGAAGGGTCATCACGATGTTGTACAATATCTAGTGATCAAAGGAGCAGAGGTGAACAAAGCTTGGAGTGTTGGTTCTACACCTCTGTTTGAAGCATCTATTTGTGGCCATCTAGACATAGTGAAATATCTGATTAACAAAGGAGCAGATAAAGACATGGGTAATGACGATGGCTATACACCTTTATATGGTGCTGCTCATGAGGGTCATCACGATGTTGTACAATATCTAGTGAACGAAGGAGCAGAGGTGAACAATGCAGCAAAGAATGGTTCTACACCTCTGTATGCAGCAACTCTTAACGGTAACCTAGACATAGTGAAGTATCTGATTAACAAAGGAGCAGATAAAGACATGGGTAATAACGATGGTTATACACCTCTATATGGCGCTGCTCATGAGGGTCATCACGATGTTGTACAATATCTAGTGAACGAAGGAGCAGAGGTGGACAAAGCAGCAAAGAATGGTTTTACACCTCTGTATGCAGCATCTCGTGAAGGTCATCTAGACATAGTGAAGTATCTGATTAACAAAGGAGCAGATAAAGACATGGGTAATAACGATGGCTTTACACCTCTATATTGTGCTGCTCATAAGGGTCATCACGATGTTGTACAATATCTAGTGAACGAAGGAGCAGAGGTAAACAAAGCAGACAATGATGGTTCTACACCTCTGTATGCAGCAACTCTTAACGGTAACCTAGACATAGTGAAGTATCTGATTAACAAAGGAGCAGATAAAGACATGGGTGATAACGGTGGCTTTACACTTTATATTGTGCTGCTTATAAGGGTCATCACGATGTTGTACAATATCTAGTGAACGTAGGAGCAGAGGTAAACAAAGAAGACAATCATGGTTCTACACCTCTGCATGCAGCATCTTGTAAAGGTCATCTAGACATAGTGAAGTATTTGATTAACAAAAGAGCAGATATAGAAATGGGTGCTAATGATGTCTGTACACCTCTATATGCAGCTGCACTGAATGGTCATCACGATGTTGTACAATATCTTGTGAACAAAGGAGCAGAGGTGAACAAAGCTTCAAAAGGTGGTTCTTCACCTCTGTTAGCAGCATCTCTTTTTGGCCATCTAGACATAGCAAAGTACCTGATTAACAAAGGAGCAGATAAAGACATGGATGATAACAATGGCTATACAGCTCTATGTGCTGCTTCTCAAGAGGGTCATCACGATGTTGTACAATATCTAGTGATCAAAGGAGCAGAGGTGAACAAAGCTTCAAATGATGGTTCTACATCTCTGTATGCAGCATCTTGTAAAGGTCATCTAGACATAGTGAATTATCTGATTAACAAAGGAGCAGATAAAGACATGGGTAATAACGATGGCTATACACCTTTATATGTCGCTTCACAGGAGGGTCATCACGATGTTGTACAATATCTAGCAAACGAAGGAGCAGAGGTGAACAAAGCAGCAAAGAATGGTTTTACACCTCTGCATGCAGCATCTTGTAAAGGTCATCTAGACATAGTGAATTATCTGATTAACAAAGGAGCAGATAAAGACATGGGTAATGACGATGGCTATACACCTCTATTTTGTGCTTCTCAGGAGAGTCATCACGATGTTGTACAATATCTAGTGAACGAAGGAGCAGAGGTAAACAAAGCAACAAAGAATGGTTGTACACCTCTGTATGATGCATCTCTTTGTGGCCAACTAGACATAGTGAAGTATCTGATTAACAAAGGAGCAGATATAAACATGGGTGATAACAATGGCTTTACACCTCTATACGGTGCTTCTCAGGAGAGTCATCACGATGTTGTACAATATCTAGTGAACGAAGGAGCAGAGGTAAACAGAGCAGCAAAGAATGGTTGTACACCTCTGTATGTAGCATCTCTTTGTGGCCGTCTAGACATAGTGAAGTATCTGATTAACAAAGGAGCAGATATAGACATGGGTGAAAACAATGGCTGTTCACCTCTATGTGTGGCTGCACTGAAGGGTCATCACGATGTTGTACAATATCTAGTGATCAAAGGAGCAGAGGTGAACAAAGCTTCGAGTGTTGGTTCTACACCTCTGATTGAAGCATCTCTTTGTGGCCATCTAGACATAGTGAAGTATCTGATTAACAAAGGAGCAGATAAAGACATGGGTAATAACGATGGCTATACACCTCTATATGGTGCTTCTCAGGAGAGTCATCACGATGTTGTACAATATCTAGTGAACGAAGGAGCAGAGGTAAACAAAGCAGCAAAGAATGGTTCTACATCTCTGTATGCAGCATCTCTTCGTGGCCATCTAGACATAGTGAAGTATCTGATTAACAAAGGAGCAGATATAGACATTGGTGATAGCAATGGCTGTACACCTCTATGTGTGGCTGCACTGAAGGGTCATCACGATGTTGTACAATATCTAGTGATCAAAGGAGCAGAGGTGAACAAAGCTTGGAATATTGGTTCTACACCTCTGTTTGCAGCATCTCTTTGTGGCCATCTAGACATAGTGAAGTATCTGATTAACAAAGGAGCAGATAAAGACATGGGTAATAACGATGGCTATACACCTCTATATTGTGCTTCTCAGGAGAGTCATCACGATGTTGTACAATATCTAGTGAACGAAGGAGCAGAGGTAAACAAAGCAGCAAAGAATGGTTCTACACCTCTGTATGCAGCATCTTGTAAAGGTCATCTAGACAAAGTGAAGTATCTGATTAACAAAGGAGCAGATATAGACATGGGTAATAACGATGGCTATACACCTCTATATGGTGCTTCTCAGGAGAGTCATTACGATGTTGTACAATATCTAGTGAACGAAGGAGCAGAGGTAAACAAAGCAGCTAAAGATGGTTGTACACCTCTGTATGCAGCATCTCGTAACGGTCATCTAGACATAGTGAAGTATCTGATTGACAAAGAAGCAGATATTGATATTAGAGATTATGACAGTCAGACGCCTCTTCTTGTAGCATCAACAATTGGCCATCTTGCAGTTGTCAAGTATCTTATCAGTCAAAGAGCAGATAAAGACATGGGTGATAGCAAGGGCTTTACACCTCTACATCTTGCTTCACATGAGGGTCATCACGATGTTGTACAATATCTAGTGAACGAAGGAGCAGAGGTGAACAAAGCAAAGAGTGGTTCTACACCTCTGCATGAAGCATCTCGTGAAGGTCATGTAGACATAGTAAAGTATCTGATTGACAAAGGAGCAGATATTGATAGCAGTGGTTATAACGGTGATACGCCTCTTCTTGTCTCATCAATCTGTGGCCATCTTGCAGTTGTCAAGTATCTTATCAGTCGAGGAGCAGATAAAGACATGGGCGATAACGATGGCTATACACCTCTATATGCTGCTTCACTGAAGGGTCATCACGATGTTGTACAATATCTAGTGAACGAAGGAGCGAACGTGAACAAAGCAGCAAATGATGGTGATCTATCCCTCCATGCTGCTTCTCGTCGGGGTCATCTTGACGTTATAAAATATCTTATTACGAAAGGAGCAAATATCGAGGCACATAATAATTACGGTTGGACAGTTTTTCATTTTGCTGCAGATAATGGTCATTTCGAATGTTTGAAATATTTCTTGAGAAGCAACTCCAGCGGTACATCGGGATATGGTCTCATCGATCTTGAAGTTGAACTTCAGGTAGGTTACTCAATTAAACCGGCTCTTACTAAACAGTCGAATAGTGGCGCGCTTGCCGTTATTTAGCCACCCATATTTGTGTGGTATTTTCAAGTGTGCCGTATCAGACGGAAAATTAGAGACGGGTCCTTCGGAATAAGTTACCCGATTTTAGGCTTTGAGATATTCGAGTAAAGATTTAAGCATACTAATGAAAGAATGAAGTTGAAATCTAAAAGTTGAGCAAAGGTTAAATATTCCTTAATTGAACCCCTCACACACAATTATTTACACTGTGTTACTGTCCTTAAAGTCTTATTTTGTTTTCTTCAAATATGCCGTTATTGAGACAAAACTGCAGTCGCTGACAACTACCCGCGTTACGTAATTGGGAGGTAACTGTCCCAGGCATGATAATTGCCCTGATGTCGTCATCCTTGGTGTTATTAATCTTGAGGGTAACACCCAGGTAGGTAATTGTCCTGAAATAGCTGCTGTGTTATAAATTAGAATAAATAACAGGCCCACGACCGAGTTTTAAATTTGGGTGTCTAAAGATGTGGAAGAGTGGAATTTATGAATAATAATACAAGTCGTATTCGAAGAAATAATATTGGTGTTATAAATAAACTTTTTTTGGGAGAATATGGAGACTTGGAGAACTATGAATACAATTTTCAAATTGAGCAAGAGAAGCTAAAATAAACGATTCTCAACTTTTCACAACTGTTATACTTTAAATCTTCAATTGAGTGTGTGAAAGCCTGAAATTTGGTAAATCATTATGAGAGGGACACGTTTTGATTTTCCCCTTTATAAAACACACAAACAGTGTTTTAAAAAAAGAAGGGAAAAAAGACGAAAACAAAAGACCAGCAAGAAAAAAATGAGAGGACATTGTACAAGGTTTATGGTTATGCGTATTAGGCACAACATTTGGAATTCGATATGGCTAATGGGATCCTACAAGTGACCTAGCTACCCCCTTATTTTGCACAGAGCTTCTTTAATCGCATTGTAACGAAATAATTGTTCTAGCAGTGCTGAAGGTATGCGTTAGAAAATATATCATCACTGTCGAATAAATATATTTTAAAAAGTAAAAGATACTATTCTATCAACACAATGATCATCCAAGTCAGTAAGCATTCCATATTCTCCCTGATTGTCTTTTATGTAGGGCAAACTGTATTCATCAATGAATTTAGAGTAGGACTACATGTATCTTGTGGTACACCTACTTAAAAAAATTTAGGTAGCGTACCGATATTATTTATCTTACAGACCTTAGAAGGTGTCACGCCACTTATGGTTGCTGCAAGGGGAGGACATCTGGACTGTGTACGTCTTCTGCTCGAAAACAATGCAGATATTGAGAAAGAAGATGCAGAGGGATGGACAGCTCCCCATTATGCTGCAGCAAGGTGAACTGTTTCAACAACATGTTCAACCCTAATAATAGTTCTAATTTTCTCCTTGACTGTATCACAAAATATTACTATGATTCAAATGTAATCTTAGTTTTCTTTAAATAATGTTTAATATGTCATTTTTTGGGATCCCATTTTAACGGTAGGTTTATTAGCGGTTCCATAAGACATGAAGATTTTAAAATGAATGAGGCACAACCTAAATTTCAGCTTCATTTACATCACCTTTTATTGATACATAGTTATTTAGTTTGATTCCGAATAAAAATATGATGCAAAAATAATTCGCCATTTAGGTAACTCTCAAAGCAAATACAATTTCACCCATGATTTCAGAATCATGCTACTGTTAATTATAAATAGAACATTTAAAATGCTAATAAATACTTTGGACATAAAGAAGCGGTTAACGAAAAATAGACAAATTAAGAAAAAATAATGAAACACCCGTACAAGATACAAAATGTAGAAATTCTAGGCGCTAACCCTCTGTCAAGGAACGACAAATTTATTCAGATTTATTTCCAAAAGTGAAAACGAGGCGTAACCGTTGCTAAGTGGGCACAGTTCAGAAAACAAAGAGGATAAATTTGTTAGAAAGAAAAAAAAATGACGAAACAAAGAGAAGAATGGGATACGTTAAAGAAGAATGAAGGAGAGATGCGCGAGACTGCCAAAACAGAGAAAGGACTAGAAATGCGCGGAAAATGGAAGGAGAACGGAAGAAAAGGAGCGCAAGAGAAGAGAAAAGAGAGGGAGAGAGAGCGAGAAAGAGGGAAAGAGAGAGTGAGAGAAAAGGGGGAAGGAAAAAAGAGAAAATGAGAAAAGATCAACATAAAAAAAAGCAGATACATGTATATGTTTATCTATATAATAAATATTCAATATGTTTGTTTGTTTTAATAAAGTGGGAATGAATCAATAATGAAGGATTTACTGGACCGGAAAGCAGTTATGATCACGAGACTTTCTAGGAGAGGCCAGTCACCAACAAGTGTTGCACTGAGATCTTGCAATGCTGATACTGCACGGATTCTTCTTGATAAGGTACATGCATGTACATGTAGATGTAACTTATTCAGCTTATTATGTTTATAATAATGACCGATGCATTACAATCAGCACCACCGTCACCTATACTATACCCACCACTACCTCTACTTTTTACACTTCATCAACAATACATTTCCTATACAGTTCTGCTATTAGGCCTGCTGATAGTAATCCTAGAATAAGTATCTTCTCTTTTATGATGGTTATAACAAGCCAAGAGTAAATGTTTATCACATTAATATATAATGATAATGATGATAATGAATGTTGGACAACAATGTTTTATCTATCAAGTGTGATTATTTGTATGTCTTTCAGTCTCTATTATGGTTAGCGTTATAATATATAGTATATATACGTGTAAATATGATTATACAAACACAATCAACATTCATACAAGGTACATCACCTTTGCGTGACAATATCTAAATTCCATCATTTATTTGTTTTGGGTTTTTTTTTGTTTCACAGGATGCATCATCTATACATCACAGCGACAGTGCTGGTCTAACACCCATTCACCTTGCTACTGTAAGCGGGCTAACATCAATCATTGAGAAGTTGGTATCACTAGGTGCTGGTTTAAATCCTCAGTCACACGATGGCCAGACGCCCTTACATGTTGCTATCATACTATGCCACTGTAAGAAAAGACAGGTTGAAGTGACGACAGCTTTAAAGCAGGTTATGTTTTTTCTTGTTTTAGTTACTCTTTTACTGAGAACTGTTATTGTATCTAATAGGCACACACACACAACCACTCGTGTGTGCACACGTTCATGATTTTTTACCTTTTCATAAACCGAATCTGAATATATATTGTCCTTGATAATGGATGTTATAAATATTTGTTGTTATGGAATTTATAAAATCAATACCCTCCCCGTTTGTTTTATTTAATATATACTTGTTACGACCTTTTTCACCAACTGATGCAAGGAAACTTTTGTGAATGTGTGTGATGTGCGTGTGAGTAAATGTGTGGGAGGGGCCATCGAACGAAGGTGGGGGAGGAGAGGGGGAGGGGGGCTCAGTTGCATTAAGTATGTATATGTTCATTAATTATCATTATTATTATTAGTAGTAGCAGTAATAGTAATAGGTCTATCAATATCATTATTGTTACCATTATCACTACCATTATTATCATCATCATGATTTTATATTACAAGTCGATAGTGGCATGTGAATAGATTGCTGCAAGTATAAACTTAATAAAAATATAAGGATCTTATTTACTGTTATCGTAAATTTGAAAAAACTGGTAGGAGTGAAGAAAAAACATTTAATCAAGACAGTCTATTTGTGTTTTTTGTTTATACTCACAATAATCTAGTTCTTTTACCGTTTTCATTCACGATATAGATACAACAAGAGAGTGACGATGACATATCCCCTGCGGAGGCTCTGATACAATTCCTTATAAATCAAGGATCCGAGATCGACATCAAGGATAACGAAGGTTTTACTCCGGTACAGTATGCCAGAGAGGAGCGCATTAGACAAATGGTATTCCGGAGGTAAGAAAATTATACAAATTAGTTTACCAGGCTTTGTAAAATATGATTCAAGATTTAATTCTTCAAAAATGAATCAATAAACTTGAGGAAATTATCTGTGTAATTAATGTTTATATTTTCTATAACATTCTTGTATGTCTCCTCTGAAAGATTCGATTTTATTTTTTCATAAGATTTGTCGACTACATATTTTATATTGCTGAACACAGCAATCGTTAAACAATTATAATTGTGCATCATCACATAAATAAAAACAATCGTAATACATGACTGTAATATGAAACAATATGTACTACGGCGTAAAACATGGATGTATGATAGGTTAACATCACATTTCTAAATAGACTCATACAACATATTTTTGGTTCTTTGGCAGCTTATCCGAAGATGATGTTCATACATTCCGGGGTACGTATTTCTTTAAATTTGGAATGGTTTTACTACTCACTTAGATTGTTTTCAAGGGTCAATAAAGGAAGATGCTACCCCACCCCTACCCATTTTATGCACATCGCAAAGGTTTAACCAAAAGCAATAGTTTTTTGGGCTCTATATTTCTACAAAACCAAAATACATATGTAATATCCTCTTTTGGATATGATAGTGCGGCGTTATTCTGTCATCAAATTAGATTCGACGATTCGTTATCTTATCATCCGTACAGCGTTGATAAAACGATGTCCTTTTTAGGCTATCCATTAGAGTAACATGGAATGACTGATTGTTAGGCTATCAATACCTCATACCATTCATCTTTTGTTATTTCCTTGTTCTTTTTCCCCCCTTTTTTTTTTATAGATCTGCCGATTGCAAGATCTACTGAAAGTCGTCGCAGTATTGGCTGTGAAGGAGGTATTCTACATTTGGATAGTTGTGACGTCACAATGTCGATTCCACCAAGGACAGTGCAGGCTGGCTCTTGCCACGATGTATCTATAGCTCTAGTTACTGATGATCCCCCACCTATCCGAGAGAGGGAGTTTCTTACAGGCCATGGCATTGGCATCACATTCCCTGCACAGTGGCCCTATAATGAGAACCAGCCTATAACGTTAAGTCTCCCTCATGCCGCAACATTGCTCAAGTCAAACGATGTTCATGCTGACATTATCTGGAAACAAACCGAATCAACATCAGGTTAGTTGTCAATAGGAGGATGCACGGGAGTTGTAGACACAAAATGCTACTTTTCAAGATTCTCCACTTTAACTTCAAGTCTCCCCCCCCCATTACATTGGCGCAGTGAAACATTTAATTGATACATTTATATTTCTATCAACTTTTAAAGATTATTTTGCATACATTCCTCACTCACCTATTTATATATTTATTTTTCATCGAATATCCATTTTATATCATCATTTCCTCAATTGTATTATATAGCCTATTTATTAGCGTGAATGTTGTAAACTAGACAATTAGCAACAAACTGAAGAATTTTCAAAGTCATCACATCAACAAGGGTCTTACAAAAGAAAGCAAACACTCACCTATTTGAAAACAGATTTGTATCTGATTTTTTTCTGTCAATATGCAATTACTTACAGTTAACCGTGAGGAATCATTTGATAATAGTAAAACGCAATGTATCATTAAAGAAAGGAAAATCAACCTCGTCATAGATGCCGAATCTGTCATTAAGGACAAGGTACAGCTATGGATACCGATAAAGCTTCGTTATCATGCTCTTGGTAAACGAATGGCATGCACCCCTTTCCTTCCCGTTGACATGGCACATGGGGAAGACATCACACTCCGGATATACATACATGAAGACGTACCTTACATTGTTCAGGTAATATGAATACGTATATATATATATATATATAAATGTATATCAAGGAACTTTATTTAAACTGTTTTATTAACCATTTCTATAACCGTGATATACGAAATATCCGACCAAAGTGAGTACAGCCTCTTGATTTAAAAAACAAACTTTTCCAATGAAACCCTTGAGTGCGCTACACTGTCAGCATAGTTATCACGGAAGAAATGTGTTATACCTTTATAAATGTATCACAGAATGCATAGTCTACCATTGTCTTTAAGTCTTTTGTATTTTCATTCAATTTTGTAATTGGTTACTTACAAATATTCTTGGGCGATAAATATTTAGGCCTATTATTTTGATTGATAAGGCAACATCAATTTTTACACTTCTGAAGATGGCGCATGGCTTAGCTGGAAATTGTTACATATATTTTATAATAAGTTTCAAAATCAGTATTTCAAAATTGTCAGATTGTTTACTTTTATAGTACAATTGTCTCTCTTACAAAGTTGTATCCAGTAACTTAGTATCGGTCTAAAATAGAAATTTAAAAAAAATTTCTCTCTTGGCATTTGACCTGCCATTTCAAGACTATCCTTTCGTACAAATGACTTATAACATCACCTTGTTCATGGGGGCAGCGCCAGGATTAGGGACTTTTAGATTTGCACGACGAGAACGTGGACTGCTGCGTGGACAACCTTTCAATGCAATGTGACGTCCTTTTAAGAAGCCACCATTATTATTATTATTATTATTATTATTATTATTATTATTATTATTATTATTATTATTATTATTATTATCAATAGACATATATCGTATCGTTTTGACATTTTCGTTTAACTTTCTTGTCTTGTCAAGACAGTCAAATTACAAAGCAAAATACATTCTATTAACAAGTGAATAGTGTTCCAGATTCATACAATATTTTAGTTGAGACTGTACAAATATTTCCTGATCTAGATAGTTAATAAAAACAAAAAAGTTTCATTAACTTAAAGATGTAATATCTTTCTACGTAAATATATTGGAATTGTTGAACAGATTTCCATTAAATGCAACAACGGTACTTCAATCTAATCGGACCAATCGTAGTAGGTTAAATTAATTACATTATAACTATACGTATTTTAATCATTACATTTAAAAGATGTGCTGTCACTGTTTGGGGGTATTTTTTGTATACAGAAAATTCAGGAAGAAGAGGAAAATTTGCTATACCGTCAAGTACATCCTGAAAGATGTATTGCACTTGAACCTGAGTCAAGTGATCTAGAGCTGGAATGCAATGGGAGGAAAAAGGTAAATATTATTCTACAAGGATTGTTAGGTTGGTATTTCAAACATGTCATTTAAAGATGTGCTTGGTACAAGGCATTAGCTGCAAAGAAACTTCCTCAGTCTTACTGTTAACGGCCTGCTCATGCCAAGACTCTCAGTAAACTATAAATAGGCTGTATCTCTATTTTCGGCTTTGTCCGTGAGTATATAATATATATATATGCATGTGCGTACGTGTCACAAACAATTTTTTTTTTTTGATCAGGACTTTTGTTTCGCGCTGCATTTGCTACTGGCTTAAAGCAAAAGTATAGTGCCAGAGTTGCATTTGGGTTTTTGGTTAGGTCAAGGGTAAAGGTTAGGGTTAAGTTTTGTTCTAGTTTTAGCCCATGGTTTAATTCGATCAGTTTTGAAAATTTGTGCGGAGTAATTGGCGCAGGAGCAAGTGTCGTTAATCCGTCTACAGCTTCTTTAACATTGCCCCAATTCTGTTGGGAGTAATAAACATTTACTACTGTAAATATAATATTTTATCAGATCATCTCTGCGACAGAATTATTCAACCGGCAGAAGACGCTAGTTTCGATGCCCATTACGACGGAAACCAATGCTAGAATGCAAATGATTAACATTTCGATTTTAGCAACAAGTACCAACCAACCAAATACCAGCATGGCGTTCATGGCTATACAAACTGGTTTGTTAATCTTCTTTTTCTCCTCATCATTCTTATCCTCCTCTTTCTCATCCTCCTCCTCTTTCTTTTGTCTTTATCTTCTTCTTCATCTAATATTTCTCCTATTTCATCTTCTTTTAGTTCTTCTCTTAATTCTTCTCTTAATTCTGCTCCTCATTTCTCCTATTCCTCCTCCTTTTCAAAATATACTATACACAACAGTATGTATCGTTTAAACACGTTTCAAGTCGTTTACTTTCATGGAATCCAGGATCACTGCATGTATTTCATTATGTTTATATTCTAAATTTGACGAAAACTCATCAATGGGTGATTTTATAGTAGTAAAACAAAACATATATTGCACGGTACCCTTAAGAACAAGGAATTAAATAGATTTATAAATATCATGTACTTTCTTATTTTTTAACGCAAGTGTCATGTAGTATTATCATCAATCGAAACTACTCTTGTTCCAATGAGAAAAGTGGGTTCACTAGAACATTTTGTCATTTTTCTCCAAGGATTCTCCACCGACATACACTCAAGCCTACATGAGATTGTCCATGGATCAAATACTGACCTCAGGTAAAATTACTCTAAGAAAACATATTTGTTTTACATTAACAACTTTTTGTGCCAATTCTTTTTTGCTCATTACTACTATGTTTTTACCCTTGTGTGGCATGCTCTTAATCATTAATCATTATTATTTTTTAAAACTATTATTACTGTTAAACTGTATCATTAAAAGAACTAATAGAGGGAAAAAAGACTGGGATGCTAGGTAATGAAATTATCTAGCCTTACTAATTATTAAATAATGGCATTTTCTCTCTCTTCTCCCTGTATTTCCATTTATAGCAACGCTGAAGAAATTCGGAGTGGGGAATTCATCGCAAAAGAGATGAACACTGATCAGTACTACCATCTCGGTCTAGCATTGGGTATGTCCTACCAGACCCTTGACAGCATCCAGTTCAGAAGCAGACAGCATGAGGGGTCTGGGGTTTATACCCCTAATCAAAAAGCTGCTTTCTTCATGATCCGCTATTGGAAATGCTTGCAGCATTCCGTCTCCATAGCGGACGATCATCTAAGAGAAGTGTGGAAGTCCGTGGGCGATTCAGGACATTCAATCCCTGTTTTGCAACAAGGACGAAGAGCGGGTAAGAACGCACTAAATATTGAAACACAGTTAAACTTATTCTAAAACAATCCGGGGATATAAAGAACCTTAAAAATGAAGGGATCATGCAATCAAGTTCATTACTCGAATTCAATTGATCAGTAAGGCTGAAGAACATCTTTACAGGTTCTCCGTTTTTTCTACCTTCTCCATAAAGAAAAGGGACCTGACAACAATGCGAAAGACGTCTTTGAAGGAGAATTCCCTCGTAAAGAATCAAGGAGCGCCCGGACAGTAGGCCTACATGCTTATGAGGTGGAGGTGAGTGTTTCCGTGCGGTAGATGTTTGTCGTTAATATTTCCAGAGACGTAGGATGTACTTTCAAACCAAGGGCCTGTTGCATAAAACTTACCACTTGTGGTAAGTTTGCCATCATTATTAACTAACATGGCAACATTACTCAACAGCCATTCAAATCAAGGTTTCCATGGAATTTACCGTTAATGGCAAAATTACCATCAATGGTAGGCTTTTTGAAACGGGGCCAAGATCTTTATCACTTATTCGTGGGCTAGACGTTATCAATGTGTGTGTTGTGCATACATAGGACTGCTAAGCAGACAACCACATTTGTAACTCTTTCAGCATCTTTAGGCCTACATATGACAGGGCAGAAAGATAATCTCAGATTTAGCTAAGAGCCTTGATGATTCGTTGGCGTGGTGATCTGATATTAATTTCGCTTGCACTAACGTAGTTGTGGATCTAGTATAGGCACTGAATTTTAATTCCAGACAATGAATTTGATGATATAATAGTTAGAAACATATATAATCTATATTTGCATTTGACACTAATAACATAGAAGGTGTCTTATGTATAGCTTAAATAGGATAAACAGCAAAGGGAACATCATGACCTGTACTATAGATCCTCATTTCAGCCCTTCGATGAAACTTTAAAGGCTCCTCCACCGGGCTACGATCCCGAGCAAGCATTTTCAATAAATAATTCAGATACCAAATGTCAGTCCTAGAGAAAATAGTAATGAATAATCACTTTTATGTCGCAGAAATTCAAAACAACCTCTTTTTCTCTACCTCTCATTGTACCGTTCTTAGTCAAAGGTATGTATCTTTCATTTTGTACATTTGCTTATACTGTTTTGATGATTTGAGAAATATTGAATATAGACTTTATTTGGAGAACAAATAAATATTAGTATATAGTACTGCTGTAATCCAGTTAATTTGTTTATCCTCATATTTTTCCCTTCACAGGGCTTTTATTGATTTTCATTTGCAACAAATTAACAAACATATATTCGAGGTAATTTACATTTATAATATAAATAAAATTGAATAATCAGAAACATATATATTTTATTGAACAGAAGACAAACAATACATAAGACACATATTATCGTTTGATTATTGGGTGATACAATTAGATTGTGACCACTGCTAATGATTTGGAAAATAAATTTCAAATTGGCAACATCTTGCCTATTCGGCAACTGGCGATGATTATTTTCCCCTCCAAAGATTACAGGAGCAAGGGGGCACTGGGCGGAGAGCCTTCATCATAAGCGACCTAACACTCCTAGCGTCAGAAGCGACTCCTTAAGCAGGTATAAAATGACTTTGAAATGCGTTTCAAAGGATATCATTAGTTTCTAGTTTCTATCAGGTATAGTGCAGATTAAACGCGGTTTGGGGGAAAATGGTTTATAGATCCAGGATGGATTTGGCATTTATTGTAATTTGCGATAAAAATCTCTTGCTGTGACCCGATACTAAAAGCCAAATACGGTTCAGACAAAAAATATCATAAGTAAAAATAATTGCAGGACCTCAGTTAGAAAAGCAAGGAGGCTGATGAGGCTTCCATGGCTAAAACAGTTTTATTATCATTATTATCATATCTATCATTATAATAATTATTATTAATATTATCATTATTGTTATGATTATATTATCATTATTATTATTATTATTATTATTATAATTATTATCAGTAGTAGTAGTAGTAGTAGTAGTAGTAGTAGTATTGTTGATGTTGTTATTATCATTATCATTGTATAGTGTCAGCACGTTTCTAGAGGATGAGGAGGAGGAGGGTTGCTTTCCGAAACGTAAGTTGCCCTGTCTTATACTAAATTTCTTCTTCTAATTGTTGAATTACATAGAATGAAAAGGTCGTAATATACCCTCGTTGTTTACTAATACTTAAGTCAATTTAATCGATTGGGCATTATTTCTCAATAGCATGAGGGTGGCTCGCTTCACGTATCCTGCTTTCCATGCCATTTCAACATTCAGAGGTAGTTTGTGAGTTAATTACAAGGTTCTTGGAAGGAGACAAAAGATCAGTTTAGTATTTTGTGTCGAGTTTGAATATGTTTGTTGAGTCTCAGACAGATATTTATAATAATTTACATTTCTTTAATGTTCATTTCAGATGGCGAATACATTCCCCTTTCAGTTCGTGCACGTAGACGGACCTTCTCAACTTCTAAACACAAACCTGACAGATTTCATAGGTATATTTTCTGCCTTTCTCTTGTTTCCAATGGGCTAACCCTGATTACTTGTAATAAGAATTGCGAAAACTGACTTCAATTTATTTATTTCCACAAAACTCATAAATACAGTAAAATATGTAAAACAAAGCAGAAAAAAAATCAAAATATTACATTAGAAATATAAACATGCAGTACAGAACGATACATAAAACGATAATTGAGTTATACGTGGAGCGATTAGCAAAGGCTGAAGGCCAATCAAGGGCTAATCCCCAGCCAGGTTGGGATAAGGCTTTTCTATACTAATCACTTTTTTATGTTGACAACTTCTACACCTTCTTTGATATCATTTTCGAAAACAATTACTGGATAGTCATATAAAATTTCAACATGACGATCAAATGAATCTCGTGTTAATACCAAAAACTTAGATTGTTATAGATGTAACGTATCTCTTGTCTGTATACCTGAATATTGCTCAAACGTTTCAAACAATTTTGGTTTTTCATTTTTAGATTTTTGAGTAATGACGAGCATCATGAATATGAAGGTAGGCATCCCCTTTATATATTTAATATATATATATATATATATGGATCATGTCCAAAGCGCAGTAATTGCATCATGTTTACATGTTCGTTCTCATACAATATTAATGAAACGACATACAAAACATACCCCTATTAAGTAAAATAGAAATGCAAGAATATAAAGTATAACATTATCTTCTATGTTTTATTGTTTATTATTATTGTAAGATCACTCTTCAAAAGGTCCGATAATAATAATATTAATGTTTGGTTCTTGTATAGAGCATATCACATTATATCGTCTCTATGCGTTTCGAAAGAGCTTTAATACCTCAACAACCTCACCGTTGGTAATTCTGTTCAAAAGTAGGATTTTATTTCTGAAAAAAGGCGCTATATAAATCCAGTTATTGTTACTAGTAGTGTACCCAATATCATTTACAGAAAAAGAGCAATCCAAGCAAGCCATTTATGCATGGATGAAAGCTGGGGAAGGAGTAAAGCTGGCGGATTTCAGACCGCATGAGTACACTTCAAAACCTACAGATGACGAGGGACAGATAATAGAATCCGTTCACCATATCTCTTCAACGAGCGCCCTCCAGGATGGAATCCCAGTTCCCAGTGAAAGCAGGGATGATTTGAGTGAGGATACTGGCATGTTCCGGCTTGAGAAGCATGGTATTGAAGTAAGAATTCCACCGAATGAAGCTTACAGAGCAAAGGATGTCACTGTCGAACCAATCCATTACATTCCACCGGAGTTGGTGCTGGAGGAAACGGAAGCCATCATTTCCTTCGGCTTGAGGATGTCGCCATCCGATGCAACCTTTGACATTCCGGTGATGGTAACGATGCCCCATTGTGGTATATTCACAAGGCCAGAGGCTGCAAAAGTCGTCACTTATTATCGCAAGAGTGGTAAGGTCTTGACTTTCTCATTGTTTCTCTCTGTCTGTCCCATTCACATTGTTATTTATTAAATAAAGTAATAGATATGATCAAGGAATTTAATTGCACAGTTACACAAATCAATGTTTGACTGTTCTTCCAACCCCCTCCCTAAAAAAGGCCCCTTAAACCCTAAGAGTAAAAATATCACAAATAAATGATTAGTGTTTAGAGAGGAAAATACATTGCTGCTGTAATTTTGTGATATTATGTAAACATTGCGATACTTATTGCTGAACATATAGGTTTTGACATTAAAGAACAAGATGCTCTTATAATATAGTTATGCTAAGCTATTGGTTAACGTACGTTTACTTGATTTCTTTGTTGATATTTTGCATGATTAGCTTCGGAAAGTTTTACAGCGATTCCTTCTTCCAACGGTAGCCCACGATGTGTTGTAAGAAATCGCGACCTAGATGTCTACATGGACCACTTCTCCGAATTTTGGATTGTAGCTCTCATCACATGGGTATTCATCGGAAAACGTGTTATTTGTACACCGTACATTCCAGTGTCAACTCCGAGAAATGCTGAACACGTGTTGTTTGTCCACGTAAGGAATGCAAACATTCCAAAAGAGGTTGGTTGTTTTTCCTTTTTTTCCTCTCATTTTCTTCTTCCTTGCCCTTTATCATCATCTTCTTAATTTGCCTTTATAATATTCCTACATTAGTCACATACGGCCGTAAACTTTCATTAAATTCAAGAGTAAACATATCACATAGAGGTGTCATAGTGGTAAAGTTGGCCATTCACTTAACTTTAATCCAAAAGTTGGGGGTTCGAATCACAGTCGGGCACCGACGTCCTTTGTCAATTAAGACATAAATCCACAATTACTACTCTCCACCCAGATGTAAATGGGTACCTGGCAATGATAAGTTAATAATAATTGAAGGGTCCGCAGTACGAGAATCATGAATACTGATGTGCTTACCTTGGGTGAATAAGACCCAGTTATTGTCACGTGTATAATGCCCTGCATCTACCAATAAATTGGTTTCATTCTGTGTTATTATCATGTCTCCTTTAATCTTTGTGCAAGTTTCCACAATAAATTGAGTTTTAATATTTTTTGGCCAATATCGATATCAAGATTGTTTTTTTTTTTATATTATCTTCATTATCAAGGCTGAAATATCTCTAGTCTTTATATGTTTTTTTTTTTTGTCCTTTCATTTCCCCCTTTTTCTCTCTAAGACTTACAATATAATTTGTTGAGTGGAAATGCATTGAGTGAAAATGCATTTGAAAAGTTCGTTACTTTTTCTTAACATGATTATTTTCAAGGTGCAGCATCGATATATGGCTCCGATCACCGGAGAGCAATTCTTAGTTAAGTGGCGTTCTGGAGGATTAAGGATAACTTGCAACGAAAGCACCCCCATGGAAGACGAGATCACGGTAACATTCATATGAGCAGTTTGAATCAAAATATTTAAAGTTGTCATGCATTTGGATTGCTCAGTTTCAGTTGAGTAAATGAAAGTCAGACAATCACTGCCCAAAATCTAAGCTTTTCAGAGTTAGGCAGATGCCTCATTTGCAATTAGGACTACGTGTACTCGATATTGGATAGAATTCTGTGTGAAAACTAATTTAGCAATTTATTGATTGACCACAGACTACATAACCAGTAATTTGGCAATTCGGGAGTTAGGGCAATTTATGGCTGGTTAATTGCATTTTGGCAATTCCAGTTAACCAAAATTAGTTGGTAAAATTTTGACCTAAAATACAGTGGATAGTATGTTACCCAAATTCGTCAATATTTTGCTCAACTCGTATAAGGGTGTGGATTTGTTTTAAATGTGTATAATAATGTGTTCAATACATGTCAGAATGGTGAAAATATGGTTTAATATATAATATAACACTTGACAATTGGACCGTTTTTGTACGATCCTGCAGCCTTATTCTTTAAAGAGATCTAACAACTTTACAAATTCATTTTCCAAGGTAGCAAGGACTAAAATAAGAGAGTCAGCGTGTGGGTCATTCCAATACTTCAAATACAACTGTAGTCCGTTCAGCAGCAAGTTTTATATACATAAATACATACATATTATGTACAAAGTAAATAAAGATGTATACACACACAAATATATTATGATTTCTTTTTTGGTAGACTCTACAGGAAAGTGAGATTCGCCATCTGACTGAGCACAAAGTGATGTTCACAGTGAATACACGAGGCACTGACATGAATGACGTGATATTACACTTCATCATGAAACAAAGCACAACAAAGCAGCTCCTAGTTCCCATGCACTTAGTAGAAGGTAAACAACATTAACTAGAATCAAACCGACTGATAAATCAACAAATGTTTGCCATTCATTCAATCTGTCAGTGGCGGACCTTTGACAAGTTTTGAAAGGTATAGAGCATGTAGAAAATTACCAATGCATCATGGAAAACCGTTTATATTTTATTTCAAATTGTATCACCAAAGGTGTTGAAACTTCATAACAGTT
Organism: Mesocentrotus franciscanus; assembly: GCA_037976565.1. Lineage (NCBI taxonomy): Eukaryota > Metazoa > Echinodermata > Echinoidea > Camarodonta > Strongylocentrotidae > Mesocentrotus > Mesocentrotus franciscanus. The sequence goes on along the minus strand of CP137667.1, from coordinate 2,017,175 downwards.
GGTTGCAATGGTTACCTCCTGAATATAGAATAAACGAAATGTCCCTTGTCATTGACGGATGAGATAGAAGCGGGAATCTTGACTTAGGCTCTTTTTGTCTATTCTATCTAAAGTAACTGCCATTTGTATTTACTTTCAAAGGCAAACTTTAGTCAAGGAAGTTGTTTTCCTCGTCACATCCATTTAATTTTAAACCATGCCCAGTCTTCTGTTACAGATGTGCAAACTCTTTGCCATGGACGTACATTATGAGTGTCATGGGCAGACATTAGGGACTTTTCGATTTGCACGTCGACATAGTGGACTGCTACGTGTGACGTCCTTCTAAGGCACTGCCATTGCACACACAATAGCCGGTTCAATTTACGATGGAAACTTACTTACTGCTTGCTTTGTACTTTTTTGTTTAATCTCTATTTTTTCTTCCTCTTATTTCCTAAGTGGAAATGTAAGGATTTTGCTTACATTAATAATTTCTTTTAGATTCAAACTTGAATTTTGATCGTTAGCAGATAAACCAAAAATAAAGATTAACAATATGAGGTAACGAGATTGACTTATTGAAACATCATTATTTATGTGATTCAATCGCGTTTAAATTTATAATGCAACATTATTATACAACCAATAACACGAAAACAATGAATACATATTTTACGATGTTAACATAATTATTGTTCCACTCTTATAATCATGACTGACACATCACTAGGAGACACAGTTTCCGCATCCCCATCAGCAGCCATTCTTCTTCAAGATCCATCAGCAGCAGCCAGAGAAGTTTCTACTCCTAGATCCAGGTAATAATTATCTCTTAATCGCTAAATGGCTAAATAATTGCTTTTTGATCAAGATCTCTTTGATAGGATAGGCCAAATTAGGAAATAATATTCCTTCGGTAACATTTTCTTAGATATCAACTATATGCCAGCTAAGATCAAAAGTGTTTAAACGAGAATTGTTTGCGTTCTGATACAACGGTTTTGCAATTTCAATGTCAACGCTCATTATGACTACAATTCAGATTTGTATTGAAAGGTGTATGAGTATATCCCCCTTAAGAAAAAAAAGAGGGGAAATGAACATAAAATAGAAGAAGATTTTAAGAATTTGAAGAAATTATATCGTCCACTTCAGGCGTATACTTAACATTGTTGAGAACTCAGAATAACAACGTAAAAACACACGATTATGTAAAAGTTGGCCTTTAGATTACGTTCAGCCCCCATAGAGAAAATAAATGAATAAATAAATACAAATAATAATGATAATAATAGAATTGAAACAAATAGATCAAATGATGATAATAAAATGTAATGTATAGATAAATCAATAAAGTTAAAAATTAATACAAGGCTTAAAATATTCGAAGAGAGGATCGAAGTTGAAGCGAGGAAGCATGTGATATCCTAAATACCTGGAGGATGAATGCTCTAAAAGGCCTTGAGAACTTACAAAAGGGTATCTACCAAAACAAAAAGAGAATTGAAATATAGATTGACAGTCTCCTATGACAACTCAAGCTCCTAGTTCTAGCTTTAAAATGAAATTATCAGAATACTTCTACCTAAATTAATGGAGAGTTGCTTATGGAAATTGTGACAACACGACTAGGCATTTATACTTATGCATTTGTAACATTACTTTTTCCAATTTTGTGAAACAAAGCATAGGCTGCTTCTGAGCCCTATCTTTTCTTATCCGGGGAACGTATTATATCATGACTAGCACCATATTTTTAAAACACATAATAAAAACATGATGATTTCCCTTTTTTTAAAAAGAAATTTACCTATGACTAAAAATCATAATTAATCATAATCAAAGTGAACCAATGACCATCAGATATACAAAAGAACATTCGTAAGAATGATGGTTGCTTCGTGGTCCACACACACGCACACCAATGACATATCAGGCTTTTTTAAACAGTTGTTCGTACAATAACTTCATCTTATGAGGATTATAATTATACCAAGGTTTTGATTCCCAGTCGAAGTTCCAGCAGATGGGGTATGGTTTATTGAAGAGGCTAAGTAGAACACCATAGTCCATACATGCATGTTTGTTGATTAAAAAGAAAAAAAGAATGAGAGGGAAGCACATTGAAACCTATCTCTGTTGTAACATCAAAAAGGTCTTGCATGTACATTGTGATTAAAGTGGACTTGCATGCACATGATATGACACCACTCAAATACAAACTTCACCAATGGCATCGAATGCAGATGTTAAGGAGTTTTTTTTGACAAGGAGTTGGGATTTCTTCATGGGTTATGTGCTATGCGCGGGAAACGATGTGAGCGGGCGGAGTGACCTTGGACGGTGCGAAAGAGCCTCACAGAGACGCAGAAGTGTGATCACTAAATACTGTTCTTTGCTCAAGCTGATTATGCAATCGTCTTTTTAAAATGTTCATTTGACGCCAATGAGAAAACATAATCAATATATATTGTTATGGAAATAAAAAAAAGATCTTATCTAATTATCAAAAGGATGAATTTTGTAACATGCGATAAAACGTATTTATGGAGCGGAGTATCATTGTGCAGGGGGAAGCCACGCGTCGCTGATATTCTTTATAAATGAAGCAACATTCATACGAGTATTTCATTATGACTCTTTCACACAACTGCCAGTTGCGTAATAAGGTCGAACATTTTGGAAGTGGGCGGGGCGGAGATGATACCCTCTTGGTCACTCCAGCCTCTAGACCCTCCTTCACTGGCCACCGCAATATATTCCCAAACCACGCATTATGTATAGGCTTATACCTATTGTTTGGCATTCATATAGCTGAATAAGCTGATCTACATGATCGAGGAAAGGAAAAGTAAAAGCAAAATGTAATCATGTCAATTAAATGTATTGAGTTCTCCCCTACCACCAGTCTGTAATTGTTGGCTTTTAGATATATAGGTTTCCCTCATGAACAAATGGATGCTTCCAATATTCGAAGAGGGGATCGAAGTGCAGCGAGGAAGCATTTGGTATCTTAAATACCTGGAAACGAATGGTCCGAAGGCCTTGAGAGCTATTAAACAAAGGGATATCGACCCAAAACGTAAAATAAAATTGAAATATAAATTGACGAAGTCTTCACTGACTACTCACGCTCCTAGTTTTAGCTTAACAAATGCAATTATCAGAATACTTCTACCGAATTTAATGGAGAGCTGCTTATGGAAGTTGTGTCATTACGACTTGGCGAAAATTGAGATTAAGTTTAGAAATGCTTTACATGATATTTTCTTATTGTTTAAATCCTCGTTGAATAGTGACACGGTATCAGATGGGAAACTGAATATTCTTACAGCCCAGGTCCCTCACGATAAGTACTATCACCTGTCCGACAGACTCGGTGTTGGGTACAACGAGGCATCAACTATTCTGAGCACGCACAGTGGCAACTATCAGAAAGCGATGAGGGAGTGTCTTTCTATATGGAAAAACAGGACAGGCGGAAGGTTCACCAAGCTGAAGAAGATTTTTGATAGTGCTCATTTAGGTGGTATGTTTGTGGATGCAACATATGAAGTAGATCAGATGTAAATGAATCCTTGATAGCTTTTCACCTAAATGGTGCACAGAGAAAGCTTGCTATTTTACTGTATCTAAGAAGTTGGAAAAAGGATATTAAAGTACTTCAAAGGCTGTCCGTGAAGTGTTAGGAAACCCATATACATTAAATAACTACTGACCATCATATAATCATAGGCCTAAATTACTCCAACTATATAAAATAAATTATTAAACGACATGGTTACACATATGTCGAAACCCGTATCATGTCTTCATTTTAGTGCATTTCTTAATGAAAAAATTAATGCATTAATTATGCGTTGTTATTTTTGTAGTCACGGATACTAGCTTTTCAAGTTTACTTTATGGAGTACTAGGTCTTATTAAATACTTGCAAAAGTTAAGAATTGTAATTAGAAAACAAGTTACCAATTTGTATATATTTATATGTATTTTGATTTTTAAGTGAAATAAAAATTGAAATATAAATTGACGAAGTGTTCAATGATAGCTCACGCTCCTGGTTATTGCTAAACAAAACAAATAATCAGAATACGTCTGGATAAATCAGTGAAGATCTGCTCATGGAAATTGTGACAAAACGACTAGGTAAAAGTTCAGATTGAGTTTAGAAATACTTGACATAATATGTCCATATTGTTTAAACCCATAGTGACACGGTATCAGATGGGGAACTCAATATTCTTAAACGACAAGGTTACATATACGTCGAACCCCGTACCATGTCCTCATATTAGTGCATTCCTTGATGAAAAAATGAATGCATTAAATCCCCCTTTTGTCACGGATACTAGTTTCCCAAGTTTATTTTATGGAGTAATCGGTCTTATTAAATACTTGCAATAGTTAAGAAAACATTTTCACCAATTTGTATATATTCATATGTATTTCGATTTTTAAGTGAAAGAAATTAAAAGGATTCATGTTGAATACGGATGAACATGAAATACAGATAATACACACTATACACTAATCCTTTTCAAATGTTCTTTATCAGCACGGTAAACACCGCTAATTATAAACTAAAAAATTTCGAGAGCACGATGAACAGTATAAGAGACGTAGACGTAGATGTGTAGAACGTAGAAAAAAGTAACGTAAGGGGCTGAAATGCAGAGGCAAAAAAAAGAATAAATTGCACATCTCATGTTTAACCCTAATAAAGCCGGGCTATTTGAGTTCTTAATACGACCGGGGGGCCATTATGCCCCCTAAGATCTCGGCCGTGAAACGGCCGATCGCCGTGAAAATTTACATGCATGTCAAGTGAAGTGTATAGAATACTATCGTATTTTTAATTTTTTTGAAAAAATTACTCATTTGCATATGTATGGTAAATTATGCAAATAAGGTCAAACAATTCACATTTTTTCTTTTCCACTAAATATATTTGTTAGACCATTTGGAATAATAATACTTCAACAAAATTTGGAAGAGCCAGGTTATTCCTTATGTTATCTCTTGTTTTGATAATTTCTTATGTATTTTATTGTTTTTGTTGTTTTATTACATTTCTAACTATAATTTAACTATTTAGACCCCCCAAAACAACACCTAAACTTTAAACAAGATCAAATAACCAATGTTTTTATCTCTTTTTAGGAAAAATGATATTTCCATATGTTTTGTACACAAATCACGAAAATGAGCGATTTTCGGGCCGACATGTAAAGACAAAAGGTCACGTGACTTTGTAACGGTAGGTCCGATTTTCGAAAATATTGTTTTAAAAGATGCGCAAGACTCGAAATAATAAATTCATGAAGCGGCGGGGCGTCATCCGTATGCGTTCCCGAACAATCAGAAAAAAGCGGAGAGGGGGGGGGGGATAATGGCCCCCGGCCTTATTAAGGTTAAAACTATCAAGCAGCTCGGTCCCTGTTGTATATCCAATATCTTTAACTTTCGTGAAACAAAGTAGGCTTACAATACCAGTTCTGGTAAAACACATATCAGTTTACCCTAACCTAGGACGAATTATAATTAAAGGTCAACTATCATATGGAGAATAACCTTTGTACATGTACATGTATTTGGATTACTTATAACATCATATCGTTTAGATTTTCGTGAATAAGTCTGCACATGTTCAATGTTCAATGTAGTTGGGTCTCGTATAATATAACATCTTAACGTTTAGTCTATTAGCTATTTGTGCATAAGTCTGCACATGTTAGATTTCTAGTGTATTTACATCTCGTATAATATCATATCTCAATTTTAGTTTATATTTGTGTGTATAATTCCGCACATCATAATAGTTAGAGTCCAATGGATTTATATTTCATATGACAACATACTAAGATTGGATTTTGGTGCATAAGTCTGCACATCATAATAGGGAAAGCTCATTGCATATAAATGTAAATTCATATTTATTGATTGATTGATCCATTTTATTTCAAATTCAGTAAAACAAAAAACAGGTTATAAACATTTACAATGTACATATACAAATCAACTTGATTATATGTGAAACAAAGTAATAACATTTAAATACAAATTGTTGGAAAATGAAATAGGGTGTATCAGTAAAATGCTTTGTAGCTTGACAAGTTCATACACCCATTACAAAGAATGAAAAAACATATAAATTTCAGGTAGATGACGGTTACATACTAAATTGCAATTAACTTTAACATACTCGGACAATAAATGGCGCTTGTACTTATTTTTAAAGGAATTTCCGAATTGAGTATGCGTATCAAGGGGGATAATGTATTCCATATAATGGGACCAACGAACCGAATAAACTTGAAAAGAGAGTGAAATGTGACCTTTAAAGGTAATGCAAAGTTTTGGGAAATTTAGAAATTGGATGGATAGTTATTCTTTAAATTTTTGATATATTTGGATGCCCCTATGGATGTATTATAAGCACTAAAAAAAGCCCCTAAAACACTTCTGCTTTCGAACAAATTGAATAATCAAAATGTACCGGTGCTCCCGGTAAATTTCAAATATTTCAAATAGCACCTAAGGCCATTTTATGGTAGCTGCAACCATGAAAATCTCAGAATATGCAGTTCTGGTATATAATTTTCAAACGGGAATAACAAATTGGTCGATTGTAGTCAATAAACATTGTTTTGAAGCTAAAGTAATATCAGCCTTGACAGGGCGCTATACAACATACAGAGCTTATTCTTTACAATTTCATCACTTTAGATTCGATTTCAACAGCGACAACGATCATTGAATATTGTATAATCGCATATGCTTCCAATATGTTCATTTGAACCAAATTCATGACCCCATACCAAAACTTTGTAATACCTATAATTGATGGAATAACTGGTTGTGTTATCAAAGAAATTAACCATTTGAGATTGGATTTTTGTGCATGAGTCTGTTCATCGTAATGGTGAATGTTCATTACATATAAATGTTTCATATATCATACTGATTCTGATTTTTGTTCATAGGTCTGCGTATCGTAAAGGTGAGTGTCCTATGCATATATATGTTATATGAATACAAACTGGGTTTGGATTTTGGTGCATAAGTCTGAATATTATAATCGTGAATATCGAATGGATATATATTTCATATTAGTACATACTGAGATTGGATTTTGGAACATAAGTCTGCTCATCATAATGTTGAAAGTCCTATGGATATATATTTCATATGATTACATACTGATACTGGATTATATTTTCATGGATAATTCGCACATCTTGACCGTTAATGTCCAATGTTTATATATTTTTATATAAATCATACTGAGATTGAATTATTGTGAATACATCTGCACATCATAATGGTGAAAATCCAATGAATATATATTTTATATCATTTCATACTGAGATTGTATTTTGGTGCATAAGTCTGCGTATCATAATGGTAAAATTCCAATGGATATATATTTCATATGAATACATACTGGGATTGGATTTTGGTGCATAAAGTCTGCATATTATAATCGTGAATATCAAATGGATATATATTTCAAATAAATACCTATTGAGATTAGATTTTTGTGCATAGTTCGCACATCTTGACCGTAAATTGCCAAATATATATATTTTTATATAATATCATAATGAGCTTGGATTGTTGTGCATAAGTCTGTACATTGTAATGGTGAAAGTCCAATGGATATATATTTCATATGAATACATACTGTGATTGGATTTTAGTGCATAAGTCCGCATATTATAATCGTGAATATCGACTGGATATATATTTCATATTATTACATACTCAGATTGGATTTTAGTGCATAAGTCTGCACATCATGATTTTGAAAGTCCAATGGATATATATTATAATATGATTACATACCGAGATTAGATGTATGTGCATAAGTCTGCACATTATAATCGTAAATATCGAATGGATGTATATTTCATTTGATTACATACTGAGATTGTATTCTGGTGCATAAGTGTGCACATCATAAGGTTAAAAGTTAATATCGAATGGATATATATTTCATATGATATTTTACTGATTCGGATATTGTTCATAATTCTGCGTATCGTCATGGTGAATGTCCATTGCATATTTATTTCATATGATATCATAATGAGCTTGGATTTTTGTGCATAAGTCTGCACATCATAATGGTAAAAGTCCAACGGATATATATTTTATATGATTACATACCGATAATAGATTTTGGTGCATAAGTCTGCACATTATAATCGTGAATGTCGAATTGATATATATTTTATATGAATGCATACTGAGATTGGATTTTGGTGCATAAGTCTGTACATCATAATGGTGAAAGTTTAATTGATATATATTTCATATGAATACATACTGACATTGGATTTTTGTGCATAAGTCTGCACATTATAATGGTGAAAGTCCAACGGATATATATTTTATATGATTACATACCGATATTAGATTTTGGTGCATAAGTCTGCACATTATAATAGTGAATATCGAATGGATATATATTTCATATGAATACATACTGAGATTGGATTTTGGTGCATAAATCTGCACATCATAATGTTGAAAGTCCAATGGATATATATTTCACATGATTACATACCGAGATTAGATTTGTGTGCCTAAGTCTGCACATTATAATCGTAAATATCGAATGGATATATATTTCATATGATTACGTACTGAATTTGGATTTTGGTGCATAAGTCTGCACATCATAATTTTGAGAGTCAAATGGATATATATTTTTTATATGATTACATACCGAGATTAGATGTATGTGCATACGTCTGCACATAATAATCGTAAATATCAAATGGATATATATTTCATATGATTACATACTGAGATTGGATTCTGGTGCATAAGTGTGCACATCATAAGGTTGAAAGTCAATATCGAATGGATATATATATTATAATATGAATACATACCGAGATTAGATGTATGTGCATAAGTCTTCACATTATAATCGTAAATATCGAATGGATGTATATTTCATATGATTACATACTGAGATTATATTCTGGTGCATAAGTGTGCACATCATAAGGTTGAAAGTTAATATCGAATGGATATATATTTCATATGATATTATACTGATTCGGATATTGTTCATAATTCTGCGTATCGTCATGGTGAATGTCCATTGCATATATATATTTTATATGATATCATAATGAGCTTGGATTGTTGTGCATAATTCTGTACATTATAATGGTGAAAGTTCAATGGATATATATTTCATATGAATACATACTGAAATTGGATTTTTGTGCATAAGTCTGCATATTATAATCGTGAATATCGACTGGATATATATTTTACATGAATACATACTGAGATTGGATTGTGGTGCATAAGTCTGCACATTATAATGTTGAAAATCCAATGGATATATATTTCATATGATTTCATACCGAGATTAGATTTGTGTGCATAAGTCTGCACATTATAATCGTAAATATCGAATGGATATATATTTCATATGATTACATACTCAGATTGGATTTTGGTGCATAAGTCTGCACATCATAATGTTGAAAATCCAATGGATATATATTTCATATGATTTCATACCGAGATTAGATTTGTGTGCATAAGTCTGCACATTATAATCGTAAATATCGAATGGATATATATTTCATATGATTACATACTGAGATTGGATTTTGGTGCATAAGTCTGCACATCATAATGTTGAAAGTCCAATGGATATATATTTCATATGATTACATACCGAGATTAGATTTGTGTGCATAAGTCTGCACATTATAATCGTAAATATCGAATGGATATATATTTCATATGATTACATACTGAGATTGGATTTTGGTGCATAAGTCTGCACATCATAATTTTGAGAGTCAAATGGATATATATTTCATATGATTACATACCGAGATTAGATGTATGTGCATAAGTCTGCACATTATAATCGTAAATATCGAATGGATATATATTTCATATGATTACATACTGAGATTGGATTCTGGTGCATAAGTGTGCACATCATAAGGTTGAAAGTCAATATCGAATGGATATATATATTATAATATGATTACATACCGAGATTAGATGTATGTGCATAAGTCTTCACATTATAATCGTAAATATCGAATGGATGTATATTTCATATGATTACATACTGAGATTGTATTCTGGTGCATAAGTGTGCACATCATAAGGTTGAAAGTTAATATCGAATGGATATATATTTCATATGATATTATACTGATTCGGATATTGTTCATAATTCTGCGTATCGTCATGGTGATTGTCCATTGCATATATATATTTCATATGATATCATAATGAGCTTGGATTGTTGTGCAAAATTCTGTACATTAAAATGGTGAAAGTTCAATGGATATATATTTCATATGAATACATACTGAGATTGGATTTTTGTGCATAAGTCTGCATATTATAATCGTGAATATCGACTGGATATATATTTCACATGAATACATACTGAGATTGGATTGTGGTGCGTAAGTCTGCACATTATAATGTTGAAAGTCCAATGGATATATATTTCATATGATTACATACCGAGATTAGATTTGTGTGCATAAGTCTGCACATTATAATCGTAAATATCGAATGGATATATATTTCATATGATTACATACTGAGATTGGATTTTGGTGCATAAGTCTGCACATCATAATTTTGAGAGTCAAATGGATATATATTTCATATGATTACATACCGAGATTAGATGTATGTGCATAAGTCTGCACATTATAATCGTAAATATCGAATGGATATATATTTCATATGATTACATACTGAGATTGGATTCTGGTGCATAAGTGTGCACATCATAAGGTTGAAAGTCAATATCGAATGGATATATATATTATAATATGATTACATACCGAGATTAGATGTATGTGCATAAGTCTTCACATTATAATCGTAAATATCGAATGGATGTATATTTCATATGATTACATACTGAGATTGTATTCTGGTGCATAAGTGTGCACATCATAAGGTTGAAAGTTAATATCGAATGGATATATATTTCATATGATATTATACTGATTCGGATATTGTTCATAATTCTGCGTATTGTCATGGTGATCGTCCATTGCATATATTTATTTCATATGATATCATAATGAGCTTGGATTGTTGTGCAAAATTGTGTACATTAAAATGGTGAAAGTTCAATGGATATATATTTCATATGAAATCATACTGAGATTGGATTTTTGTGCATAAGTCTGCATATTATAATCGTGAATATCGACTGGATATATATTTCACATGAATACATACTGAGATTGGATTGTGGTGCGTAAGTCTGCACATTATAATGTTGAAAATCCAATGGATATATATTTCATATGATTTCATACCGAGATTAGATTTGTGTGCATAAGTCTGCACATTATAATCGTAAATATCGAATGGATATATTTCATATGATTACATACTCAGATTGGATTTTGGTGCATAAGTCTGCACATCATAATGTTGAAAGTCCAATGGATATATATTTCATATGATTTCATACCGAGATTAGATTTGTATGCATAAGTCTGCACATTATAATCGTAAATATCGAATGGATGTATATTTCATATGATTACATACTCAGATTGGATTTTGGTGCATAAGTCTGCACATCATAATGTTGAAAGTCCAATGGATATATATTTCATATGATTACATACCGAGATTAGATTTGTGTGCATAAGTCTGCACATTATAATCGTAAATATCGAATGGATATATATTTCATATGATTACATACTGAGATTGGATTTTGGTGCATAAGTCTGCACATCATAATTTTGAGAGTCAAATGGATATATATTTCATATGATTACATACCGAGATTAGATGTATGTGCATAAGTCTGCACATTATAATCGTAAATATCGAATGGATATATATTTCATATGATTACATACTGAGATTGGATTCTGGTGCATAAGTGTGCACATCATAAGGTTGAAAGTCAATATCGAATGGATATATATTTTATATGATTACATATTGATTCGGATATTGTTCATTAGTCTGCGTATCGTAATGGTGATTGTCCAATTCATATATATGCTATATGATGTCATATCAAATTATTAGATTTGTGTGCATAAGTCCGCACTTTATAATGATGAATGTCCAACGCATCATTATGGTGAATTTATATTGCATATATATATTTTATATGATATCATAATGAGCTTGGATTGTTGTGCATAATTCTGTACATTATAATGGTGAAAGTTCAATGGATATATATTTCATATGAATACATACTGAGATTGGATTTTTGTGCATAAGTCTGCATATTATAATCGTGAATATCGACTGGATATATATTTTACATGAATACATACTGAGATTGGATTGTGGTGCATAAGTCTGCACATTATAATGTTGAAAATCCAATGGATATATATTTCATATGATTTCATACCGAGATTAGATTTGTGTGCATAAGTCTGCACATTATAATCGTAAATATCGAATGGATATATATTTCATATGATTACATACTCAGATTGGATTTTGGTGCATAAGTCTGCACATCATAATGTTGAAAATCCAATGGATATATATTTCATATGATTTCATACCGAGATTAGATTTGTGTGCATAAGTCTGCACATTATAATCGTAAATATCGAATGGATATATATTTCATATGATTACATACTGAGATTGGAGTTTGGTGCATAAGTCTGCACATCATAATGTTGAAAGTCCAATGGATATATATTTCATATGATTACATACCGAGATTAGATTTGTGTGCATAAGTCTGCACATTATAATCGTAAATATCGAATGGATATATATTTCATATGATTACATACTGAGATTGGATTTTGGTGCATAAGTCTGCACATCATAATTTTGAGAGTCAAATGGATATATATTTCATATGATTACATACCGAGATTAGATGTATGTGCATAAGTCTGCACATTATAATCGTAAATATCGAATGGATATATATTTCATATGATTACATACTGAGATTGGATTCTGGTGCATAAGTGTGCACATCATAAGGTTGAAAGTCAATATCGAATGGATATATATATTATAATATGATTACATACCGAGATTAGATGTATGTGCATAAGTCTTCACATTATAATCGTAAATATCGAATGGATGTATATTTCATATGATTACATACTGAGATTGTATTCTGGTGCATAAGTGTGCACATCATAAGGTTGAAAGTTAATATCGAATGGATATATATTTCATATGATATTATACTGATTCGGATATTGTTCATAATTCTGCGTATCGTCATGGTGATTGTCCATTGCATATATATATTTCATATGATATCATAATGAGCTTGGATTGTTGTGCAAAATTCTGTACATTAAAATGGTGAAAGTTCAATGGATATATATTTCATATGAATACATACTGAGATTGGATTTTTGTGCATAAGTCTGCATATTATAATCGTGAATATCGACTGGATATATATTTCACATGAATACATACTGAGATTGGATTGTGGTGCGTAAGTCTGCACATTATAATGTTGAAAATCCAATGGATATATATTTCATATGATTTCATACCGAGATTAGATTTGTGTGCATAAGTCTGCACATTATAATCGTAAATATCGAATGGATATATTTCATATGATTACATACTCAGATTGGATTTTGGTGCATAAGTCTGCACATCATAATGTTGAAAATCCAATGGATATATATTTCATATGATTTCATACCGAGATTAGATTTGTGTGCATAAGTCTGCACATTATAATCGTAAATATCGAATGGATGTATATTTCATATGATTACATACTCAGATTGGATTTTGGTGCATAAGTCTGCACATCATAATGTTGAAAGTCCAATGGATATATATTTCATATGATTACATACCGAGATTAGATTTGTGTGCATAAGTCTGCACATTATAATCGTAAATATCGAATGGATATATATTTCATATGATTACATACTGAGATTGGATTTTGGTGCATAAGTCTGCACATCATAATTTTGAGAGTCAAATGGATATATATTTCATATGATTACATACCGAGATTAGATGTATGTGCATAAGTCTGCACATTATAATCGTAAATATCGAATGGATATATATTTCATATGATTACATACTGAAATTGGATTCTGGTGCATAAGTGTGCACATCATAAGGTTGAAAGTCAATATCGAATGGATATATATTTTATATGATTACATATTGATTCGGATATTGTTCATTAGTCTGCGTATCGTAATGGTGATTGTCCAATTCATATATATGCTATATGATGTCATATCAAATTATTAGATTTGTGTGCATAAGTCCGCACTTTATAATGATGAATGTCCAACGCATCATGATGGTGAATTTATATTGCATATATATATCATATGATATCATACTGAGCTTGTATTTTAATGTATAGGTGTAAACATTGTAATGGTGAATGTCCATTGCATAATTATATATCATATGATATCATACTGAGTTTCTTGTGTGCATAAGTCTGCATACTGAGAATTTGTGTACATAAATCTGCACATTTGCTCGTTATGTTTCTATTACATCATATCCAACTACATGTTTCATGCATTTTGATCCAGAGCACTGCATATTTGATTGAATCTTAATATAGAATTTACAGATTACAAATGTCCTCACAAAACTATGATTTTGAATTTCCATTGTGAATTGGATGTGACAGTAAAAATGGGGCTGGACATTTTTAAGCGAAGTATATAATTTGAATACTCTTTGTTCTATACTATATCCACCTGTTGAAAATGCATATCCTTTCAGGGTACGCACCATATCTTGATGCATTTCTATAGTAAAGTTTAGATCTCTTCGGATTTGCATTCTTGTGCAAGAGTCTGCACACTTTATGATAATTTTCTGTTGTAAATGTATTATTCGACATCATGTAGGTTTTTAAAAATTGTGTGTCAATTATTCTACACAACTGTATTTTAAATGTCGGAAAACTATTATGCGTATAATCGGGACACAAATTTTCAGAATAACAAATGAGTACATAAATGTAAGTCTACATATATATTTGACTTAAGACACATTCATAAATCTTGTTTTCGTTTCATGTGACGTAAGGTGTATAACGCTTCACATTTCTATGCATCTTATAACACAAAATTCAGTGAATACGCGCAAGTCCCGTGTTGCACGCAGTTGCCATTCATTTACACGTTACAAAACGCATCATATCTGATTAAGCCTACAATGCTGTTAAGGTAATATGCTCTATATCATATCCAACTGTTTGAAATACATTTAAGTTCATAAGTCGTCAAAGATTCCTTGATAAATTCTCCTCGTAAAATCGCTTGTATTCAATGTAAATATGGTATTCCTAGGCATAGCTCTGCACAATTTAATGATGAATGTCTAATACGAATGCTTCGTTTGATATCATTATCACTGTTAAGAACGGATATGAGCCCAACATTAATTAATTAAAATGTGTTGACATAGTCATCTGACTAGTTATACTAAGTTTGCCATATTAGTTGTGTAATTATTTTCTGTCTCATAAGTATTTGCGTTCATGATGTTGAGGTAATGTTAACTCATACGATTTCATGTTGATTATATTTTTGCATATTAATACAGATGGTGTGCTACTGCAATACGTCTTTCAATTTGAATAAGCTTGTTAAAATAACTGAACATTGCTAGTGCATGAAGGGTAGTATTTGGGATTGAGAAAGAGAGAGAGAGAGAGGTAGGGGTACAAACTTGTACAACGTAGAGGTCGAAATTTAATAAGGCAAATGAAAACGAGATCACAAACACAGATGCAATTTTGAAACGGACAAGAGAAAAGAGAATGGAATACAAAGCAGAGGGGGGAGGAGAAGTCTTGAGAAGACGGAATAAATTAATTGATAAGGAGTGATAAAATCATTTATGTAGAATTTTTTTTTTAAAGAATGGACCAGTTGAGAGAATTCGAATTTATGATAGTTGTGATCACCATGGCAAATTGTCTCTCGAATTCATGTTCATTCTTTCAAATTCGCTATTCGTGGTACCAAAAAAAATTCTATATTGATTTGGGAAACCTATAATAAAAATGATAATAATTATAATGGTAATACTAATAATAATGATAATGATAATAATGATAGTAATAACAACAATGTCCATTTGTACATGTATAGGTCAGGACGCACTTTTCAATGTATCTCTGCTGAGCAGCTAGAACTACGATAATAAGGCGTTCAAGTACCCTATGCAAGGAATTTCTTACTACCGTTACCCTAATACTTCACTTGGCTGAAGAATGGCAAAAATAATGCCTTGCCAAAGGTTATTAGTGCTGTGACAATAATGTGCAGTTAATGCTCATGTGACTTAGCCATGAGACATCCCATTATGGTATCGTATTAGGAAGCATGACGTAACGTATTCAGAAACTCAAATCTCACAAACCTACTCACAACCTGCGCAGCTCCATGTAAGAACATTTATTATTGGACACCCCATCATATAAAACAAATATTTACAGTGAAGTGCGCAGTGGAATAACTTACAATTAGAAATTAGGAAATCACCATCGTTAAGTACTTTTAAAGCAAAACTAAAAGCACATCTTGTTATTTAATTTATGTTGTAGTTTATAAGCACATCAGGGGCTTTTGAAATGCAGTATAATATATTTGCATAGTATCTGCGCTTAACAAATGTATATCATTAGTATCTCATTACAATTGTAGATATCATATCACGAAATCATTTCCCTTTTTTACAAATTCTATACGTATATGTTTAAATAAATATATATTTTATAAATGAAATATATATTATTTATAAATTTGTATATATATATATATTAATATATATACAACTATAATATATTTACACACACACACACACACAAGTGATCTAGTTTGAAATGATAGGCCTACATGTAATTGTATACCTGTTATTGTTTGAGGTTGTTTTCATTGCAATGCAACTTCTTTCCTTACCTGTTAAAACTGAAATAAATAGAGCACCTCGAATACGGCGTTTTCCAAAATGATTAGACCGACCAATATTCCTAACTATTCAATTGTCCCTCATTTTCATTACCCCCTTCCTTTTATTACCAGTAAGTAGACATCAAAAGAAGCATTGATATTACACGGAATACATTCCTGGCAATGACAGACATATTTGAAATAAGAAAGGTTAACATTTAACTTAGGATGAGACCAATAAATTTCTATGTTTTATCTTTTCTATTGTATGGAGCAGAAACACGGACATTAACGAAGAACATGGAAAAGAAATTAACATCATTTGATAAATTGGGTGTACAGGAGAGTGATGACAATATCATGGAAAGCAATAAAAACTAACAGAGAAATACTGCATATATGGCAGAGCTTAAACCCAATATCCTGATAGGAACGGTTAAAGAAAGAAAGACAAGAAATACCTATAGGCCACATTAAAAGACATCAGAGTCTTTTTGATGATTTATTGGAAGGAAAAGTAGAAGGTATATCAGACCATGGATAATAGGTCCATGATCAGACCAAGAGGAAAACTAACTTGGAGGGGAACTTGATAGAAAGACCAGTAGGTAGGGTGTCTGAAAGATTTTTCTTTCTAAGAAACTACTTGTACAAATGATCTGATTTTCTCACATCATCACATGTACCAAAATTCATGTTAGTACCTGCCTTTGTTTTTGTGTAATATTATTATGCTCAAATTAAATTGCGTTCATGTTTAGTTTAGTAACGAAACTCCCATAGACCAGTTTTTATCCTCAGTATAATTGCAGAGATGTCATATCAAACACTTTCTTTTCCGTTTTCTTAATGGAGGGTTAAACTTAAAACCTCTCCTTAGCACAAAAAGATAGGCCATATAATTTCCTATTAAATTAAAATGTTTACGATATCATATTTATTTCAAACTCTTTACATGATCATATTTTCTTATTTAGCTTAACATTTCGTGTACGTTATAACATTAGTTTTATTATCATTATTACTAATTATATATATATTTTTTGCTTAAAGGTAATACCAAGTTTTGGGATATTTTGAAATTGGATGGATAGTAATTCTTTAAATTTTTGATATATTTGGATGCCCCTGTGGATGTATTATAAGCACTAAAAAATTTAGCCCCTAAAACACTTCTGCTTTCGAGCAAGTTGAATAATCAAAATTTACCGGTGCTCCCGGTAAATTTCAAATATTTCAAATAGCGCCCAAGGCCATTCCATAGTAGCTGCGACCATGAAAATCTCAGAATATGCAGTTCCGATATATGATTTCCAAACGGGAATAGCAAGTCGGTCGATTGTAGTCATGAAACATTGTTTTAAAGCTAAAGTAATATCAGTCTTGAGAGGGCGCTATACAACATAACGAGTTTATTATTTACAATTTCATCACTTTAGACTCGATTTCAACCGCGACAACGATCATTGAATATTTTTAAATCGCATATGTTTCCAATATGTTCATTTGAACCAAATTCATGACCCCATACCGAAACTTTGTAATACCTATAATTGAGGGAATAACTGGTTGTGTTATCAAAGAAATTAACCATTTGAGATTGGATTTTTGTGCATGAGTCTGTTCATCGTAATGGTGAATGTTCATTACATATAAATGTTTCATATATCATACTGATTCTGATTTTTGTTCATAGGTCTGCGTATCGTAATGGTGAGTGTCCTATGCATATATTACATATTAACGCCAAAGCGTTAATATGATTTACAGATGTTCCTGACCTATTTGTGGTGGTTGTTCCCACGATAACGGCGGAAGATTACAAAACAAAATAACAAGCGCGTAAATTACAAGCGGTCGAATGTATCATTTACAAGCGTGTAAATTACAACGCTTGTATGGTATGCGCGCTGAGCGTGGGAACAGAGTTTCATAATTGATTGTGGATTGGTAAATAGTGGACGTAAAAATTTCCCACCACCACCCCGGCTCCTACCAGGTAACGCAAATTCAGGGGGGTGAGTCACCCTAAACAATAAGTCACTGATAATATGTAAAAGCAGAGTGGTTATATGTATAGGCGACAAGTTGGGTGTCGGAGTTATTATGTTTATGGGTTTGTTTTGTCTCAGACGGACATTAGGTCGTTGTCGAAGCTACGCTTGGCAGTAAGGGGCTTTCCTGCCATTTTCCCGTTAATACGGTTTAGGCAGGTTTTCACCCTTACCTGGGACTTGGGAGCACTGGTCTCTACATTTTGGAGTAGAGACCAGTGCTCGGGGGTAGGTTAAGGCAACAATATTACTTGCCTTGGCCTGCTAGGGAATATGTATAATGGTATTACATATTCGTTACGACATGTGCCTAAAATACGTAATTTTGCGCCTCTGCGCAGTTTTGTATAATTACAAGGTATGTGCACACTTAACATGTTATAGTTAAGAAGGAAAGTTTTGGGATGCTTTATATTATGTACATTGAGTTAAGTGAGTAAATCGGTATATCCCCTGTGGTGTACAGGGATGGTTGTGTTATGAGGCCTCGGCACTTAGCTTCAGCGAATTTTGGCAGTTTAGCAGCTCGCCCGATCGCCCTGTGTACCTCATAATTGTGAGGCTAGACAGGGTTGAACATGTCGAGGGAGCTGCTGGTATGCCCCTCGAGGCCTGATGGTGGCCCAGGGATGCCCCTGAAGCCTGATGGTGGGCCAGGGATGGTATTCGTGTTCGGTTACACGTACTCGCCTATATGCCGGGGGTTTGGGTCAGTCAGCTTTCCGCTCGGCGGTTATGCAGGGAGCATTAAATTGATCGTGGACGGCGTTGACTCGTGACCGGGGATGTCTTACTGACTGGGGGCATTTTCGGGGTCGGGCTTTAACGCTGGTGATCGGGTTATAGCTAAGCTAGGTGCCGACAATTCAAGTACATGTACATATTTGGTGTCAGGTGCACAGTTGTAAAGTTATTATATAATGTCAAGGATAATGCTATTCATATTGGTACAATATTAAATCCACAATCAAACCGCAAATGATGTGTGTTGTTGTCTGTCAGGTGCAGGTGTAAATGTTATATTCATGACCCCATACCAAAACTTTGTAATACCTTTAATATTCAGCTGACAGAATCTTCTTCAGACACCCTAGCTCATATAGACCTAATCATGTTATATCACTGGACCAGGGGCGTGTCAGAAGTTAAGACCAATAAGTCCCCCCCCCCCCAACCCCCACAATGGGATTTACGGTTATTTGGAATTTCACAACTATGTGCCGTAACAGTAAGGGGAAATCCCTTTGCAAGTAGCGTCATATAGAGTTGAAAGCCGCAGTGAGATTAATCAACTATTGAGTGTAACGATTACCGAAGTCACTATAAGGTGAGTATGGGCGTACATTCAAAGTTGATGGGAAGTACTAAGAGTTTAACAACTTCATGAAATGGACTAACGGGTGTTTCCATTAATATACCAACCCCATGTGTATTTGTTGTTTTATGAATTTGGTCCACCGTTTTAATATCTGTGTGAGTTGTATCGGTGCATGATGCCATGGTCTCCGCCGGTAGCTAATTCCTTTTAAGGCGGGATCGATCGTATCGAATTTAGTCTAGCGGAAAGCATAAAAAAACATATGGGGTGTACTTAATTACTGTTAAAACGCCCCTTTTCATTGCTTGCTCTGTGTCAGAAATTAGTTCGGCACTATATCCCCCCTGTTCAAAAGAAAATGTGGATCATCGGGTGTGGTGATGTGGAAGAGAGTGAAAAATATGCATTCCCATCTTCTTATATTGTCCGGGGCCCCTTCTATTCTTTTGTCTATCTTTATGATAATTAGACCTATTCTCTTTCCCTCTTTTCGCCATTTCGCGTGGGCCAGGGGGAAGGGGGTGGGGGGTGGGGGGTTACTCCCCTTCCTCACCGCCTCCCCAGGCTGACAAGATATTGTACACAATATGGGAATAGGTCTACACATGTACTTATATAAATTGTGGAAGATCCATTAAAGCCATCCCATTATAAGTTTTCATGTCAAATGCTCACTTTGTGGTTATGAATTATACTGTGCAAGCACTCTTTCTCTTCTATGGCCTGTTGTCCGTGCTACACCGTCAAACCATTCCCATGTGATATTCCTCTCCCTCTCTCTTTCACATGTTTCTTTCTCAATTTATCTTTAAAATGTAAAATCAATTTTCCCATCTCGATCTTATAATCCTATCATGAATAATGTCTCTCTCACTCTTTCACACTTATTAAGTTTCTCTGCTCTTTTTTCCATCTCTCTCTCTCTCTAGATCCCCTCCTCTCCTTTCGATCCACCCTCTTTCTCTTTAGTCTCATAATTTTGTTCTTCTCATTTTCTCTGTTTCTCTTTCACATTACGCCCTCTTCTCCTCGGTCCTTCTCTATGTAATACAGTGGAACCTCAGTATAAAAAGTTATGATAAATTATAACGAGGTATGCATCATAACAAGGTTATTTTGCTGTTCTCAGCTCTTTATATTCTTAAGTTTCGTTACCTTGATATAACAAGGCAAATTTGCTGTTCCCGGCTCTTTATTTTCTAAAGTTTGTTTACCTTGATATAACAAGGTGATTTTCATGTCCGAGGGATCTCGTTATGACGAGGTTCCAATGTATTTCTATCTCTATTCCCCCTCTCTTTCTATTTTGTTTGTTACCGATTTCCCTATCCTCCTTTCATTTCTCTTCTGATAGTCTTTCATACACATTTTCCTCGTCTCCTTTGCCTTTCTCTTCATATAGACCTAACATTTACTTCCTCGTTTCTCCCCCTCTCTCCCATCCACCCTCCCTTGCTCCCCCTTTTCTTTCTTTCTCTCTCTCTCTCTCTCTTTGATGTCGCTGAGCTTAGCACACATTCAACTATCCTTCCCTGGCACAGGCATGACATACATGTACATGTACTTTAAAACAAGATGAGTGACGCAATAGATACAAAGGAGTCGCAATTTCTGTATTGAGTTATTACCAGTCTGCGCTAATGAAATTTGCAACTGAATACACCCAGTAACTCTAGGCAATTTTGGCTTTGTTTATTTCCCCATTCACCTTTTGTACGATATCATTCTGTCATGTCGTGTCATTTGAAGGAAAGATGATGTCGCAGTCCTACGTACGTCAGCCAAATGACGGCGCATATGCAAAGGACATTACACACAATACGTCATTTCGCTTGCGTTATTACTTCAGCTCATCATCCATACAAAGGCAATTTGCTCATGGACTAGTAATTCAACACAATCTTTGCCCTAACGAGCACACCAGTCGCTGACGCATTTCTCCGTCAAATACGCAGTCAAAATGACGCTCGCCCGGGCATTCCAGTGTGGTTACTGTACACAACAATAATAATAGTAATAATAATAATAATAATAATAATAATAATAATAATAATAATATAACAAACACACAACAATCATCTAAACGAGATCTTTCTATCTCTTTATTAGTCACCTGATAATACAGCTAGCGTACATGAACGTTCATTGTTATCTATTTACAAATCTTTAGAAAAAGATACAAAAATCGATCCTGTTATTTGGAGAAGGATAAAGCTTCATTCTATACAAACCTGTTTCACAGCAGACTCGTTATATGGGTGCAATACTCTCATGATGTATTTGTCATACACGGAATTATTGTTTGATCTTTTTTTAATCCCGAATATCTACAAAACTGAAATGAATTTGTTAGTTTAATTTGACTTCCCCTCGCTGTGATAATGCCGGTGGCATGCAAGGCATTATTTTAATTGCGTTATTACTGGCGCAGATAAAGCGATAGGAGGCAAGCAACCCACACACCGGTAATTTAACGCAGTTTGTAAACTGTTCAGTTTGATTTCACTTTGGTATCATAGGAACCTGAATGACGCAGCCATTTGCAAGTCCTACGTCAGCGAAATGACGCCTCGAGTGCAACAAATCGTATTTACCTGGTTTGGGGTCTATCCAAGGATCATTATATACTGATATAATCTAATATCTACCAATACAGTTCGCTTGGTTTGGGGTCTATCCAAGGATCATTGTATACTGATATAATCTAATATCTACCAATACAGTTCGCTTGGTTTGGGGTCTATTCAAGGATCATTGTATACTGATATAATCTAATATCTACCAATACAGTTCGCTTGGTTTGGGGTCTATCCAAGGATCATTGTATACTGATATAATGTAATATCTACCAATACAGTTTGCTTGGTTTGGGGTCTATCCAAGGATCATTGTATACTGATATAATCTAATATCTACCAATACAGTTTACTTGGTTTGGGGTCTATTCAAGGATCATTGTATACTGATATAATCTAATATCTACCAATACAGTTTACTTGGTTTGGGGTCTATTCAAGGATCATTGTATACTGATATAATCTAATATCTACCAATACAGTTTGCTTGGTTTGGGGTCTATCCAAGGATCATTGTATACTGATATAATCTAATATCTACCAATACAGTTTCTTTCTTTTTCTCTCTTCAGAGGTAGGTATAATGTTTCCTTTTTTCCAAACAAGGAACAAAGTACATAGGCATACATTGGAGACTATTGGTTTTTACATTGAGGTTTTAGACTAAACATTATCAACAACAAAAATCCACAAAAACGTCATCTCATACAAGTTTAAATAGAGAGCCGACAGTCTTGTTTAGGTACACGACCCTTTAACATCCCGATAATCGAGTCATTCGAGTGTGGCATCGAATCTTCCAACAATTTCTACAAAATATTACCAATTTATACCAATTTATTCATTTTGCTGTTTATTTTATTCCATTGACTTGAGGTAAAGAAGATGAACGCGTACAGTGCTTTCCCATAGGGCAGTCACTCTCGTTCTTTATCGCATGTAATGCTTGTAATTTTCAGTTCGTTATCAGATCAATATATTAACGGCCAAACATGTGAGTTAACTTATGATAACAAACTTTGTAGAAGAAAAAACAAACAATTTAATGGTTAACAAATTTTCCTGGTAGCTAGAGTATAAAGAGCAATGTAAACATTGGATGATGAGACAATTAGAAGCCAAAGAAAGGATCGGCTTGGTGGAAGAGACATTCCTCAGGGGAATTAGGAGGTAAGAAATCACTGCCAGGTCCCTCAAATCCATTTGCTCCAGCTTTCATACAGACAACCAACGTAGAGGGCACACTACCAATACATCTGTAAAAAAAAAGATTGATAATAAATAATGGTAGCTGTTGTCATTTCCTATTCAATCTCCATTTAATTCCCGACTGTGATGAATATCATTATTTTAGATATGTGTCTTTTAATATGGAATGACCTCTGTAGGCCTATAAAGAGCATTGCACTGGTCTTTGAGAGATTAACAGTGTCTTCTGGGTAAATTAGATGGTCTTGGAAAAAAAAAGTCTCAAAAAGAAGAAGTGAGCCCAATGATAAATATTGGAGATAAGTGAATAGTATCATTTAATGAAAGATTCGCAATCACTGGATCATTGTCTCAACAATCTGTTCTCATTTTTGTCTCTGTCAAGTGACATCTGAAACTGTTGCCGAAAATTTTGTACAATGCACACAATGAATAAAATAAAAAAAGACAAAGGAGAATATAAAACCTACCTGCAATAGTCGTCTCGTCCATCATTATCCTCATCTTTCATGTAGTATGTATTGGAATAACCTGGATCAAACCATTCTTCTGAAGGGTTGGGTGAAGTATAGGCTAGTAAATCATCTTCTTCAGATCCAGCGAGAAGACATGAAAGGAATGGCTTTCCATCGGTGCGCACGATCCTATACAAGAAGATAGAGTAAAACATAACTTTCTGCACACGACCCTAAATGATGATTAAGTTTAATAACTTACATGTAAGTGCACACGACCCAACATGGATTTTATGAAATAAATTGTTGCCAACTTCTACGCATACCTGTGTATCAATGAGGGAGATATATTACAGAGGAGTGGTGGTGTAGTTCAAGCAAGTGAGTGTCATTTTATGTAATGCTGATATCGAAGCTTAGAAAATCACTTAGCTCTTTTATCAAACTCAAATCAAAATAAAAGCATATTCAATATGTTTCAATTCAATTAGATCTGGATTTACAAAGCCAGTCTGTTTCAAGAACCCTGTAATGCAATCGGCTAATATAATTGAAAGGGGAGAGACAAATGATGATCACTGGTGATGAATTACCTGCAGAAATCATTGGGGCGCCCTGGCCCTGTACATCGACCCACCCACGGAACATCTGCACCATTCCTCGGTCTGTGATGGCGTAGGAGCGGCGGAGAAGCTCACCCGTTGTACTATTCGTTACATTCTGGTGTATGGGAACTACTGCCGATGGAGTAGATGGTGTAGATGGGACCCGTGTTGTAGCCTTGACGGTAGTTGCCTGGGTGGTAGTGGATCCCTCGTTTGGCTGCCCGGTGATCGTAGTCGTTGAAACACCTAGAAGACAATGATAAAACATGTGAGTTCTCGAGTAGTTCTGAAAGAGTTCATTGGCCGATGCCGCCCTTCTGCCCAATGCACACGAGACAGGCGTAATGTGATGACCTATAGGTCTGCATCAACAACTGGTTTCAACTTTGACGCTATAAAAGGTTCCAACAGACAAAAAGTGAAGGCAAAATAATTAGCGCATACACAAGACTTTGAACTACTGGGGTATATACTAAAGCATACCCCCGGTTTGAATAGTGCACACGAGGCGTCATTTCGATGGGGTCATAATCTAGGCCTAATCAAGCCGGGGGAAGGAAAGATGTGCATGCCCCAGTTATTTAAAGTAATGTTTAGATTTTTAATTCGTTTTGCATTCACTCTATGTAAGATGTCACATTGATATGCTTTGTAAATGAACGCGCTAGCCACTCATACAAAAGATGTGCATCAGGAAGTGACGCCTCGTGTGCAAAACCAAACCTTCATCCGAGACTAATGTAGTATGTGAACCGCAGTATGAGTGTGATATGGTGTAAAAACAGATGCAAACGAACAGTGCAGTGAAACACATTTTATAGGGCTTGATTATCTCTGGTAATAACGCGAAGGAAAACGAATCCTCCTGTGCATTGGGCTTAACCCGTTCCTTCCGACATTATTCAGCCTGATAGCCGCCTCACAAACGAGAAAGAGCTTAATTGTTTTGTCTCTTGCCGAGTTTCTTAGCTTTCCGCGCCGCCATAGTCGAAACGACTTCAAGACAGTTAGAAGAATAGGGCGTGCTTCAGAGGTTGGTTTGATGGAAGTCATTTCGAGATAAAAATTGTGTGTTTATATCCCACCGCTGCCACCAAGTATTAGAATACAGGTTCAAGATACGAATGCAACGATGTTATGTCACATCGTACTCAAATGTCTTCATTATGATAAATTGGCCTGCCAACAATCGAGGTGTGCCTTCTATTAAGACTAATCACTAGTCTCAGAAACCATCAAGGCATGGTTAACATAATGTGTATAATTTATGCAATGCGAGCGTTGGTAAACAAACAAAAAAAATCAGCCGTTACAAAGTAATGTCAATATATACTGTCATAACTATTAACGCCCCAAGCCCCCAAGTGTATTTACTGCTGTAAAGTTACAGCAATTAGTTGCGCACTGCGCTTATGTTATATTAATTGCCGCGGCGTTTTGCTGTTGTAGTTGTTTTTGTTTTTGTTATTGTTCTTAAGTTTGTTTGCTTTCTCTCCATTTTTTTCCTTAGTTGTTTAACTGCGTCGTCGTATGTAAACGAAGCTTTACTGTATGGACAATGATTTAGGTTGGCATGATGTTCATTTTGTACTTCACATTATAATTTATTTTATTATGTAACAATGAAATTTGGGTGCTGTTGTCCTAGCTCTCTATTGGGTAGAAATACTATGTTTCACCTTATGGCTGCTAGGACAACAGCACCCCAGAGCCTAGAAACATAATATTAGGCGCGTTAAAAATTGACCTAAAGTAACATGCTAACTAACCTTGTGGTGGAATACACGTTCCTTCTGTCATTGAAGGGAAGTTGCTGCACTGAGCCTTCTCTGGCCAGACATGCTGGATACCTAGGATAAACACTGAACATTCTGTCATGGCTGCCCGACATAGCTCCGAACACGGTAAGACCAAACCATCTCCACATGATGGGAAGTGAAGGGAACAGACGAAGAGTGGTAGGTTGACTGGTGAACATCCCATAGCTAGGAGTGGTAAGAACTGAAAGGAAGCTAACTCAGCTTCAGTGGGTGTCAAGTGACCCAAGGAGTTAGGATAGAGTGATACTGAGTAGGGTAAGACCATGCCGCATTGGGCTGATTCAAGGGTTTCACAGGATCCTGGAAAGACAAACAAACAATGCACTTTTCATTACAGGACAAACAATGTATGTTTTTGGAGGCCTACATGTACAAATGCATGCAATAAAACTGGCCTCTGTAGACGGGTGGCCTTTGTAGACAGGTAGGTTTACATCGTGTCAAAAGGACTGCATCAAAAGTGAACGTACTGAACAATGTTTCCTTTTTTTTAATGTAAACGAAATTTCTGGTGAAATAATCTGAATAACAGACAGTGACATAATAGTAGTACATACAATCTGGGTACTGGGTTCCACCTATATGACTCACTTGGTAAGAAGATATCCATGGTTTGTTCTTCGTTGCCTAGTCTACACGAATAGACACCCATGTTTTCTACTGATAGCGATGGGATGGTAAGAGCAGCCGTCTGGGAACCAATGAGTTCACTGTATGCGGCGCCCTCAACGGCAGGCATGTCTGAAATAGATAAAGATATGATTGACTAACTGGAGGGTAAAACGACTGGTAGTAGGGTGCTAGTATACTGGTCAGATAAAGTAACAACCACGTACACACACTCGCACACACACGAACAAACTCATCATATCTGTGAACATGTAGACTACTCAAATCAATACCCGAATACGGTGAGGACGAACTACTGGTAATATAAAAACGAATCACGCAATGTAATGTCAAACTTGTCCCATTTTCTGGGATATTGACGTTTTGATTCCTTGCCAGATGAGTGATTTGTTGCTTAAACTACATGTACATTATTCACGGGATTCCAGTAACTAAAGAAAAATATAATATGAACTTGAAAACTAACACACGGACACACCCACACCCACACATTCCCATGATTGTGTTTAGAAATGGTGTAGAATGCGAATAGGATTAAAAAAAATTTTCATTGATTAATCTTTATTAACAGGGTAGCCCATTCAACATCAGTTGGTCTCCCATGGAGCCCTGCGAATAAACGGATGTGACAATGGCAATGCTGTTACCATCACTCAAAAGCACTACTGCCATGACATTATTCCGACAAGATGATTCTAATGTGATTATCTGGGAAAATATCGGGAACCAAGAACAGGGAAAAGATAATTAGTGATTAACTTCCGGGTTTCACACCCTATTAATTTCATAACTAGAGAAAGACGGCATTACCACTTGTTTTCATGGACACAGATTGGCCTCCAGGATTCATCCACTCCGGCCGGTTATCCGGAGATGAAGAAGAGCAGTATGCAGTGACCGAAGAATTAATTTGTTTCTCTATGTTTCCTTGGCCTGGTCGGAGAGTTAGTTCCCCTGGATATATATAAATCACAAAAAAGACAAACAATAGAAGAGATGGAGTGCAATATAAGGCAAAAACTATACAATTACCGTTATCATAATTCAAGTTTATAAAAAACACAATAATAATAGAAATTATGATATAATCCATCACTCTTATAATATAACCTGATCCCCTCTCAGCCAATACCAAATGCATGTAAGCCCCTGTTTGTTTGATAGGAGAAACGCCGTGGTATATTGGTAAAGGACTGTGGATCTCATGCGAGAGGGCCCGGGTTCGATCCTTACTCGGTGCTCTACATCCTTGGGCAAAGTGTTATGCGTACATTATTTGATTCTTTAAACCAAGGTGTCTGAAATGCTGAAAATTTAATACATTTACAGGGCACTCAAGTGCAGCAATACTAATATTGACATGGTTACCCTCGGTAAATAATATTAATGAATATTTTAGAATCTTGGTTCCTCCACAAACCGACTGCCATTAATCATGACATTCCGGAATATGTAATTAGTAGATGATCTCTCTCTCTTACCGTTGGAGAAACAACTATTGCCGACTTCTGATCCTAAAGGAAACTGATCACAATCCAATGTTTCAGGCCAAGTGTATCCAAACTTATTCATCAGTGGTGCACATCCTACACGAGAAGACTCACACAGCTCCCGACAAGGTGGCTTGATACCTAGGTAAAACACAAGATGAAAATCATAGCTTGGTCTGGCATACCTTAATTTACATTACCTACGTGAAATTATTTAAAAGATCTTGAATAGTGCTGCATAGGAAACGATTGCAACGATTGAAAAATCAACGTCAGGAAATTTCAATGGCGAATAAATTACAACGACCTATTACGTAATCCGCACGTGATTTCTAAGGTACATACAATAAGGTAGTGGCATCTCTCTTGAGTTCATTTCTCGAAAGGCTTTTGCGATTGTGTTTACTGTCATCATCTTGAATACCGCAGATCATTTTATTTTTAGGAGCGATCTTATTCATATTTCTATTCTGACTGATGAGCGAGGGAATACAGGAGTTATACAAAACAATTCATCATTATCTTCAGAAATTTGGAATGCATATAAACGTCCTAAATTATATAATTTCACTGCGTTATGTCGTTTTATAAGCTTCGTTAGAACCTCGGTTTGCCCTTACTAGCATCAATAGCTCAGGGTTTCCTTTTGATAAAGTTTAATCTAAGACTGAAGCTCAAAATTGGACAAATGTAGGCAATTTTGTCGCTACAGCATGTTTTGTCTCACCTAGGGTCCACTTAAGCTCAGGGTTTCCTTTTTATAAAGTTTAATCAAAGGCCTTATGTCCACCTTATCTATGAGCACTGTATACTAATATAGGCCTAGAAAGTCAGTCATATACAATCAAGCCTCTCTTACCCGCTATTCAGATTTGCCAACGTAACAGTATAGCTACACGAATATACTGAAAAGGATAAGTAGCCTATTTTTGTCAAGGCTCTATCTCTCTCTTGTCCGGATGTATAAAAGGAATTGAGATTTGGGCATCATTTCGAACACGAACTCAGTAAAGATGTTCATCGCTTGCGTGAACATCATTTCAACAAATATTGTTCGATTGCATGGGTGCAGCTTGGCTTATCGTAAAAAATAAACTTCTAAAACTTGATATCTTTTTAATATTAGAGGAGTGGGTAAAAATACAAGTAGTTTGCATACATTTCCTTTTAAGATCAAGTGAATTAACTGCAAAGGTGAACTTGTTTAGTGGTGACCTTGTATAATGGTGATCTTAAGACAAACTGACCTTGTGGGCTAGGTTGACCTGTGCATGGAGGCATATAGACAGCACAGAGGAAAGCCTCTAGATCCATCGAACACTGGACTTGGATGAGAGGAGCAAACTGCGATAATTCAATATTGGCGTCGTCCTGGTTTGCATGCTGCAGGAGATTCGGGAACTGGGTGTAGTCATATTTCATGTCCATGCATATAGGAGTAGAAACTGATTCACAGTGATCTAAACAAAGGAAGACAAACAAAAAACATTCACATAGAGAATTATTGTAGATTAAACTTTTCTACTTTGAGTGATGCATCATGTATATCTTTTGTAAGAGATTGATTTTAGCTGAGTGTTTATGATTTACCTTTAAAACCATGTCTTCGGTAAAAATGTAATACTTGGAAGCATAACAATTTTACAAAGCGGTGGTAACGTATATCCAACGAAGGTGAGAATAAAGTAAATACTATTGCAAGTCTCGTAGATTATTCAAACATTCTCTATCGATGATACAGTCTAGCTATATACCGACTGTCATTCGTAAGTCCCTTCTTCACCAGGCGTCGCCATTATGTTGAATCGATTTTATTAACCAAACGATAGACGTATATTTTCTGGTTTTAATTCTGCATTAATCAAACCTGTGAACACAATTTACCCATAATTCAGTAGTTCAATTTGGTTTTATGTAAAACTATTGATTTTCAATCCTTTTGTGTGATGTAATTCCTTTAATAATTGATTGCAATTCAGCGCTGTTATGCATGCTAAAGTAATAATAATGGAGCGCCAGGCGTAGCAAATTTGCCAGACATGAGCGCATTGGTCCTTACCAGCGCGCTGAACATATTCAGGTACTGTGGCATCCACGTATGCGCTAGCTCCCCAATCATTGACGGCACGCACCAACAAGGTATACCGGGACTGCGTCATGAGATCGATGGTAGCTTCGTCCTCCGTATCAACGACCACGGTGCCCTCATCATCGCCCGCAGAGTTGAAGAATGTGATCTCGAGACCGTTGAAGCTAACGTTAGGGATGTCAGGTTGTTGGAAGAAGATCTGTGCCTGAGATACAGCAGGTCTGGAGATATTCATTATAACTGGGACAGCAGGTGCACGCACATCTGAAATACAATCAATGCATTCATTTCATTCCTTAAAGGGAACCAAAACCTTCATCCTAAGTTACCTTTATTGTAAAGTTTAAACGATTTGAATAAGATTAGTGAAAAATTGAACAAAATCAGGCAAGGTATAAGGAAGTTAAAGCTAAAGAAATAACTTGTCCCCAGAGGGCGATATTTAATTTGATGGCGTCATTTGCCGACAACTCTCCATGCCTTCTGAACATGGAATTTCACAATTCTTTCATTTTCTTTGTATTCATTTGTGTTCAATATCCGACTTCATAAAATGTGAAGTAGAATATCATTCTGCATTCTATATCTTGTTTTCAGGGGAATAGATTATCTCAATCACAAGAAATAAGGAAAAAAACATAAAATTCCATGATCAGAAGGTACTATGTCCCATTTGCAGGCCAAAAAAATGAAAAGGTTAAATTCCAACAGCATTTGAAAGACAATACTAATTTAGAACTTCCCTAAAAAAGGGGGCTTGAAAATGTCTTTAAGTGGGAAAATAACGACTATTAGTTGTCGAATCGACTTAGGAGCTATAGAGCCAGTAAGTAATAGTCTGATTTTTCAGACCATTGTACCAAATGGTCGTACGTTTTATGCTGCGCAAAGATTCAATCAGTTTAATTTTGGCCATTACAAGAAGTGGGTTATTGATGTAGACAAATGCTCATGTACCCTTTACAGCTCATTTTATGTATGTTATTACCAAAGATGAAAAAAGCCAGTAAGTCACTCAATAGTGTCTGACAGTGAAGTCTAGCAAGTAAACGGGTTTCCTTGCATAATTTGAATATTAGGACACTGCTAACGTTTAAATTTCACAGGTAGGACATACATGACATATTCATAATTCATGCAAAGTTCTACAGAATTTGATGTTGGCTGCAAAAGGGACATAGTATCTTTAACAATCTATACCCGGACCCTGTCTTACAAACAGTTACAATTGACTAAAATGATCGCATATCAATCGAAACTCTGTACTAAAAAGAAAAGAGTTTGCAAGTTTGGGATAGAATGGAGGACTTGCCTATCCGGACCAATCGCCAATCTTGATACGATAGTGCCCTCGTTTATACATATTGTCATATTGGTATACATGTATTTGGTGTTGAACATGACGGCTAAAAGTAAAGTAGGCTCATAAGCAATCCGAGACTGACAGGGCATGACGATTCAGACGCCGGAATGAATATTCATGAAAACCGGAAACTGTGGATAAGACAAACTTGAAAAGCCTACTATAAAAAAAACATGAAACCGTGTGCCTTAACTGAGAATTGAGATAGTAGTAATTTCCAACTTTGGATAATGTAAATTTGCAAGACTCTAAGCTGTCTGACAAAGCGGATTATTCTATAATACGGGTGAGAAACGTCGCTTAATAGTTTCGGAAAGTTTCTAAGGCATCGCCGCTCTACTTACCCTCTACACATTTTATGTCACCGGCCTTTTTCTTGGATGGATAATGTTTAGTGCACATGAACAGATCTAATCGTCCAATAGACAGCTCTTTCATCGCATCTTTACAATCCTTTGCGATCCGTCTACAAGTCTCTTTACAAGGTGTGATGACGTCACCAGTCTCAGGGTCACATTTGGGTAGGTAAGCTCCACAGATGAGAGGCAGAAGATCGTCTGAGCATCCTGATAGGATAAGTCCAGTTAGTGACGTCATATCTTGAGTCATCTCCTCGGGTGTAGTATGACCGAAGATGTTGGGTAACTTTGTATGAGTGAATCCCATCTGACGACATTCTGGTACTGTGACATCATAACAAAGTTCAGGTTCCTGCTGTTCCTCTACCTCTTTTACCTCGTTCAATGCGTCTAGTACCCCTACAAGTAAAGGTATCATTTGTACACGTGAAATAATGGCGAAGAGTTTGAATGTTTTTTTTCCGGCTGTGGTACCCTTTCTGAGGAACAAATTATCAGTGGCTGTGAGACAATACCCTTAAGAAGTCTCAATCTAAGTTGAAATTTTATCACTTTGGAGCTATGATTGATACAACAATATGGCCGTCACAAGCTCTTCAGGATAAAAGTTATAGATATAGACGGGGCCATACAAATGCACCTTTGTTATTGTCAAATGTTGCTCATGTTTAAAAAAAGATGATACCCTTCTTCAATCTCTAATATTCCTGATGAAAAGTGACAAGATGAGTATAATAAATGAACGGTCCGATACAGGCTACCAACTTGTACGAGGAGAAAGCTATTAGTCTTTATCCGAATGAAACGCCCTTTTTTTCTTTTACGTCCTCTTGCCAAAAATCATATTTTTCGTCTGAGACATCTTATTCTGGACAAATATCAACAGCGTTTAAAAATTTGACAGTTTATGACTAGGCGATGGTGAGACAGAAAAGTATATCCTACTTGAAAACAAAGAATGAAATGATATCATAACTAACTCATTTCAGGTTCAGCACACCTAGCTGGTCCATCTGTTGCTATGGCGGGAAACCTTGAGCATTCAAACTGATCTGGCCATGACATACCGACAGATTGGAAGATGGGCATACAGGCATCTCGAGCTTCCTCGCAGACATGTCTATATGGCTACATGGAGGAACTGATACGGATACATCGCCTACCTCCACGCATGGTGGAGCGAATAACGTACACACAAAGTCTGCTATGGGACCACAGCCTAGTGCCACCAATGGGGCCAAACTCTGAAAGGAAAATAATGAAATCATATTTAAATCATAAATTAAGGTTTTGGTATAGGATCGAGGATGGGGGAAAAACCTAAAAACATCTTACAGGCCTTGGAAGTAAACAAATTATCAGCACAGGATGAAAAGAGTCATTTTTGACAAGGAACCTTTTAAAGAATACATTTTAGGGGCGCACATTTTCCTTCCCCGTTTAAGAAAAAAATCCTTTTAAATGAATAAAAGTATTTTACACAGGAGAAACTCTCTAGAGAATATTAAACATTGCAACTTTGTCCATTTGATATCAATTTGCAGTTTCCGTATTGTACTTTGTAACATCAAGAAAAACTGAAATTTGTTCCTTTTCAACATGGGCATTCACTGGCTTCAGACTGCTTGTAGAACAAGACTGTAGAAAATACAACAGCTTTTGTAATAGTGCTGTTAAATTCCGGAAATGTATATAAACTGTTCATTGCCAAAAAACCCTGTAATTGCACGAACAGGAACACAACCAGAACGGAAATCTAATTTACAATGTAATGTAGCACCTGTTATGGTGGTAGAGTGTTTGTAGCACATCTGGGGCGGCAGCAGGACACATTTTGAAACTCTACATGAGGCCATTAACATTCGGTCCCAACATTGATTTTACGGTGGAGGAAAGAACTAGCATGGGGGCTAAACAACATTAATTATAACATCTTAAATGAGTTTAATTGGGCCTAGCATGGTCACATTCTTTAACGAAACGTGATCCCCAATTTCACATTTAGGTTGAGTTCTGGTCATGCGATTTCATTGTGAAAGAAACGGTATGGAATCGATCAGGAAAAAAATGATCATGAAGCATATAAGTACTGGTGTGTACTGCAAGGTTATGGAATCATTAAAATGATAAGACAATTTTCCCAGTCTTGGTAAAGTTACAAGCACTGTTCACATAGAGATGTATACGGGACTACAGAAACATGTGGCATAAACACGGGTCCTCATTTTTAACCCGTTACATGTCATATTTAGAATATGAAGGCATTTGAAGAGCCATGCTTTTCAGAGATCATTTTTTTCTCTGATGTTCTTCCACACTTGCATGATAACAATGAAAACGCTAACAAATTATTGTTTCCCCAGAACTCAACCTTCTCTTTAAACATATTGAAGGAAACATATTAATGGACAAGATAAGAAAATGATTGGACCCTTCTACACCAAACCCTGTATCGGTGGCATTGCTAATTCGCAATATACCATTTTCGTAATGTAATAACATTTAATGCACAAATCTTCGTTAAATGCCTAGTTACAAATTATTCCATTCACCTGTTAGAAATAATTATTTTTTAATAGTCAGAATGCGAATTGCATACATTCCGTGTTATTAGGTAGGACAAGACATGGCGTTTGTCCTACCTAACAACAATTAATGTATGGTATTCGTATTATAACTTCTGAGGAGATAATACTTCAACAAGCTCTGATTCTAGTTAGTTCCACTTTTCTCGTGCTATTACTATATTTTATATTTGTCCTTTCATTGTATATTTGTTGTAATATACTTATTCGTTCTATTATGTTTTGCATGAGAAATAAAGTCATTTGAATTGAATTGAATTGATATACAGTTATTTATAACAGGTGTATATAATAATGTGTAATATGGCACTTGACAAAATACATGTATGCATTAAATTTGATTACATTACAAAAAATGGTCTATTTAAAACGAATATGACCATTGCCACGAGGCCCCATCCCTCACTGCCTTCTGCCCCACGCTAGTGACGCTACGCCAGTGAACATTAGAATAAGGGAAATTCCAGTATATTCCGAAAGAGGACTCACCTCGGAAGCAACTATAGCATCTTGTTGTGTCATCATACCAGCTAGGTTAGGAAAGATAGTTTCTGTGTATTGGACTCCATTCTGCAGACACAGCGGCAGAGTCAGAGGTTCACATGTACTCCGACCATCTACACAAAGAATTTAGTTATTAGAGTCGTTTGACGATGGAAAATATGCAATTATGAGTGAAGAAACTTCATACCGAAAGAATAGGTACATCAAGTCATGCATGGCTAATTTTTATTTGATTTTGACTTGTTTTTTGGATAGGGGAGGGGGCCCGGGCCCCCAGGCCGCCCTGGATCCGCCATTGGCTCGTGGTCTTAATTTGCGAAATAAACACAAGCACACAGTAATAAAGTGCAAAAGAGAGCGCCACAGAAATAGCCCAATGCCTTACCTGATACGGCTACTCTATGATCAATAAATTGTGCAATACTTTTTTCTTCTTCTCCGCAATGTGAAACCTTTGTTTTGCAATGATTCTTTTGGCTCATTAATGTTTTATCCCACGTTCCCACTTTTTATATCGAAAATCTATATTTTGATGTATAATCTCAAACGAAATTGAATATGTGTCTCTTTTTAATGTTAATTTGATAGTATTGATATGACCTTCAATCCATGCATAAGTCACTTGTTGTCGTTATTATGTATTGAATGTAGATATTGTATTGTTAAAACTTCCTCTTTCCCTCTGTCTTATTCTTGTATCTCTCTCTCTCTCTCTCTCTCTCACTCTTTCGTCGCCCTCTCCTCTCTCTCTCGCTGATTGGGAGAGGGTGGCAGATTAAAACGCCCACAAGCTGGTCTAATGCAGAAGCGGAATTGAGCCCCTTTGATGCATGATATAAATAGCGCCCTCTTAAATTCTGAAAATCACCCACAGAACTGTAAAATACATTTCTGTGGTTTAGCCAGGCACAATGGGTAGCCTCTAATCGGGCACATCTACAAGGAGGTCAATGAATATGCATATCAATGACGACGTGTCAATTCATGAATATTGATGTTCTTGCATGACTGCGCGCGTACCGTACGTACGTGCAGAATTGAGGTCATGTATGGAGGTGGAACGTGCAACACAGTGGCTCAGTGAAATCAGGGGCAAAATCTTACCGTTATAGTTGTATTGTCTGTAGTTATGAGGTAGAAGTATTTGAGTATTAAGTATATTTATTGAGTTTCGATTTTGATAGCGTGTTTATACAAATTTGGCGATTCTTTTGGTCGTTTTTGAACTCCAAAGAGCACGTGGCCAACTGCCGGCCAACTCGGTCGTCTGCATGAAACCCAGGCCAAACCACATCCCTGCAGGTGTGCCCGCCTACCTCTACATGTGCCCGAGAAGAAGGGAGGGTAATAAGCCATACAGCTATATAGTGTCGTATATTATATCGATTATTCTAGATATGTAAAGGATGTTATAACGCTTGCTAAGAAAGTCTAAAATACAAATTAGCTTTACAAATATCAGGTCAACTTATATTTTCATTGATTTTCTTTGGATTATATTACTTGTTTAACATGGCAAATTAAAACATCACTTCCCTGTAGATGTGCCCGCCTACCGCTACATGTGCCCGACATAATGGTAGGTGTATCAAAGCATTCAAATAGTATTATATTTTCAATATCCGAGAGACAACGGATGTAACAATTAAAGCTCCCTACTGATATACAAATGAGTTCCAACTATCAATTGATCTTCTTTTCATTGATTTTATTTGAATTATACGTGTTTTACGTTGTCAAAACATCACCTCCCTGTAAATGTGCCCGCATATAATTATGCCACTACATGTGCACGAGGAGCTTGAGGGGAGGGTAAATTAAGCAATTAATACAGCTAGTGTTGTATATTGAATATCCGACATGTAAAGTATATAATGATGCTTCTAATATACAAATGAGTTTCAAAAATATCAATTTATCTTCTTTTCATTGATTTTCTTTGGGTTATACGTGTTTCACGTGGTCAAAACATCAACTCCCTGTAGATGTGCCCGCCTACCTCTACATAGGGGGAAGTGTAGTAATTAAGGCATACAATTAGTGTTGTATATTGAATACCCGAGAGATA
The DNA here is from genome assembly GCA_037976565.1 of Mesocentrotus franciscanus. NCBI lineage: Eukaryota > Metazoa > Echinodermata > Echinoidea > Camarodonta > Strongylocentrotidae > Mesocentrotus > Mesocentrotus franciscanus. The sequence continues at coordinate 1,979,119 of CP137667.1, read as the reverse complement.
ACGCATGAAATAAAGCTTCTTAAAGACAAATGAGTTGATCAAAACATCAATTTATCTTCTTTTAATTGATTTTCTTTGGATTTTACGTGTTTTACGTTATCAAAACTTGCACCTTCCTGCATTGTAGATGTGCCCGCCTACCGCTTTACATTCACAGCAACAAAATTAAACGGAATGCGTTTTTGCGGGTACTTGAGATTTAATAGAGGATGGAATCTTGTTACCCTGAATATCAACATCATGACAATAGCAACAACTACGACACAAACTTTCCCAACTGATTATAGGATACTTTTACTTGAAATGTTACACTGCTCCAATCCACCCCGGGGAAGGACCCGGGTATTACTTTCGAATATTTTAATCAATTTATACAAGTATCTGCACCTAAAAACAACCCAAAGTACTCTCTGCATAGGGGCCACCAACAGACGAGAACTTGTGTACACCCCCCCACAGCCCGTAAAAAGGCGACAATGTTCCCTGCATTAAACAGGCGAACAGAGTTTACCTTCTCATTTGGAACTGTGAGAAAGGATGTACGTATAACACCCCACTGCATCAAAGAAGGCAAACAGTTCCACTGCATAAAACAGGCGAACAGATGCCTACTTTACAGGCGGGTACATGTTATAAATAATTCCAGGACGGAACGCCTGTTATCATCGGGGCCCCAACCGGAAACCAATAAATATTGAGCTCTGCAAGATACAATGGCCAACTAAAATAATCCAATTCATATTCTCAAAAACACAACCCTCCCTGAGGTATTTTGGAGCAGTGTGTAATACACATAATAACCTTTATATGTATATATTAACATATATACGCATACACATATATATATGCGAAGAGGCAAAAAAAAATGACAATTTCCGCCACACGGGCACCGCCCGCCGCCACTGAGCGTATATATTATTTTTACGTACATTACGTATTCAATCCAAGACTTTTATCAGCGTCAATTATCTGAATTAACTTCAACATTAAATTTCTTCCAACAACTTAACATGCAGGTATATTCACGTCTGCAAACCTTTTACTTGCACTAAAGTGCCTAAGTATTCGCATATATTGTTTTACGTACATCACGTATTCAATTCAAAATATTTATAAGTATGAGCATCTACTGTACTAATGCAATAATCCAACCAAAACGTAATACGCTGAAAAGATTAGCATTCATTATCGATACTTTAAAAAGGGGGTGTAAATATCAATAATAACCGAATTTCATATCATCAATTTTAGATTCAATTTCTACACTCCAATCAACATTTAATCTAACTTCACTAATTAAGTTTTTATATTGTGCCATAATAAAACAACCCCACCAGGTATATGAGCTTAACATATTAATCTCAACCCATCACCTAATTGGTTAATTTCATTTAACTATATACCTTTTAGCGATGTGAGGCTTGAGAAAATAGGCCCATTAACAAAATTACTCGTGAACAATTATCTTTCGTTTTAACAATAACATGAATAAATTTTAAAACCGAAAACAGTATTAAGTGACAGACGCCGTTATGAACACGGGCGAGACCACAGTCTACAAATAATTTAATAACAAATTAGAGTGAACCACAACAAAGAACTGGAATGCAGTCTTTCCAACGTTCGTCGACTCGCGAATAAGGCTTTGAAGGAACAAGTCATTTCCTGCCAAAAAGATGTATTCCATCGGCATCACTAGGAAACAGCTCGTGTCGTTCGTGCGCGAAGCCCGAATAATCCAATGAACGACCCCGATTCTGCGGCATATATTCCTGGCATGCTTGTTAAATACTAGCCGCGTTCTAGAATTATGTGGCTGTTCGTCATTGTCGAAACCTGTGTAAGTCCTTCGTGGCAACACACTGGACCAAATGCTGCGGGCATCGGGGAGGAGCGCGAAGGCGGCTAACCAGTGTATCATTTCAACCTACGACAGGAATAAAAAGAAAAACTTCCGGCAGCTTATTGTTCGCCACCATTCGACTTGTGTCATATCTAAAACCCTTCCCACTCACTATTGTCCATAAGCGCCCGCTTATTCAAACTTATTCAAACCCAATCGGCTGTAGAGGGATCTGGTAACTTTGTTTTAGATCCTAAAAGCTAACATTAAAATTACAAAATTCCCTAAACCTTTAAATCAATCAAAACCCCTTCTTGGTCATTTTGAAGCAGGTTTTTATATATTTATTTATGTATTTATTTTATTTTATTTTATTTTATTTATTTATTTTTCTTTTTTTTTTAATTATTATTATTATTATTATTATTATTATTATTTTTTAAATATATATATATATATATATATATATATATATATTTTGTTGTTAATACAATACCATATCACAGACACTAAAAACACGCAGGGCCATGTATCTCAGATTTAACATTGTTAGGCGATCCCTTTATATTTATTAGTCGCTGTAATAGGGCTTAAGTCAAATCACTGCCATGCAATTTATTCGTTCAAAATTAAAATAATATCTAACATCGTTGAACTTCGTCCGCCTTATGAAACATGTACCAATTAATTCATACTGGTTATACGTACGTAAAGAAGTGAATATGGATAAACCATCGTCATACTTAACTTTCCTCTTGGAGGTACCTTTGTAGTTTCCGAGAAGACGTCCCAGTATGAACTATCCGCTACGCCGTATACTCTGTAGAACCAAGTCCAATTAAATTGAAACTTTTCCTCTATTAAAATCCGATGTGAAATCCACGTATAATAATTTTCCAGTACGAAGTTCCCTCAGGCTCAATAAAGCCCAACTAAATTAAATGAATTTGCCACCGATTAATTTCTACATCCATCCTCTCACCAACACCGTGGGAACCCAATCCATCCCGGCCAATTGAATTCCATACATACGTTCAAAACATACCTCGCGCAAATTCCGATTATAGCTACGCGCACATGAAAGATACCGCGCGGCTGACAACAAAGGGGCCCGGTATGTTATTGTTTCCTGTCAAGATGCCGCCAAAACTCATCACAAAAGAAACGCCGCCGCTGACGCGTGCTGTCACTGATGAATGTAAATCATTTATATCGCCCTACGTGCGATAAAATTCCATATGTGCCCGAGTTAGGGGAAGTGTAGTAATAATAAAGGCATACAGCTAGTGTTGTATATTGAATACCCGAGAGATAACGCATGAAATAAAGCTTCTTAAATACGAATGAGTTTCACAAATATCAATTGATCTTCTTTTCATGGATTTTCTTTGGATTTTACGTGTTATACGTTGTCAAAACATCACCTCCCTGAAGATGTGCCCGCCTACCGCTACATAATGCCCGAGATAGGGGAAGTGTATAGGCGTACAACTCAGGCACGGATCCAGGATTTCTTGGGGGAGGCCCAAATTTGAAATTATGCGAGCCAAATGCGAGACAAAAAAATCCGCATCACCCCACTACATGCAGGCCCCGCTGAAAGTTTTTCAAAGTGGGTGAGGGAGGCTAAATTATTTACGATTGGGTCGTAAATTGGCTTGGGGTCAAGGGGCAGAGCCCCCGGAAGCTCAGGGGGTATGGGCATTTAAATACAGTCAGATGAGCATATTTTGAAACCTTATTCATGACACTGGCAGGACACTAATTGGCGTGGGGTCCAGGGTGCGGAGCCCCAAGAAGCTCAGGGGTTTAAGGCATAAAATTACCGTCAGATGATCATCCTGGGGCCCGCCTTAGGGCCCTAGGTGGAGTCCAAGGGGCAGAGCCCCCGGAAGCTCAGGGGTTTTAGGCATTTAATCACGGTCTGATGAGCATATTTTGATACCTCAATATTTTGTGACACTGGCAAATCACTATTCTCAGTTCTTTCTTTCTCTCTTTCTTTCTATTTCTCTTTTATATACTTTTTCAAAAAAGTGGGGGTAGCTCGAGGCCCCCGAGCCCCGCCGTTCCGCGGGCCCTGACATGTAGGCCTCTAAACAAGCATATTAATTTTCTTGCCTGACTGTAAATTTAGGAATTTTCCAACAAACGCATAAAAAAAGTATAATTTACTAAAAAGTGAGGAAAAAATCTCTGAAAATTATGTAATGTCAGCAACATTTGTAAATCACCGGTGTCGAATTAGAAATAAACTACGTTTGAATTTATTGGGGTCAGGGCAGGCAACAAGCCCCCCATCAGTACGCCAGTGCCCCCGATCTTGTTGGCGGGAAAAATCGCAACTGATCTCCCCTACCTTTTTTTTTATCTTTCCCTTTCTCTCCTTTTGCTCTTTCCCTTCCCTTCCTTCCCTCTCTTTAAGGTTTGCTGGGGGAAGGGCATTTTGGCCCCCCTCCGATCCACACGTTGTTTGCGGGATTAATCAAAACTGATCTCCCCTTCTTTTCACCCTTTTCTTTTCTTCTTCCTCTTTTTTGTTCCATTTTAGCTCTCCTCTTTCCCTTTCCCTTCCTTCTCTCTTTTTTGGCGGGGCGGGGGGGTTGGAAGTGAGCACTAATTTCATTTTTTTGCTCAATGGGGGCAGTGCTATTTTTTTTTTTTTACTCAACATAACCCCTCCCCCCTTTGAGCGCCAGGGGAGGGGGCCCATCTTTTTCTCTTTTTTTAACAAAAAAGGGTGTTTTTACCTGGGTTTTTTTGTTGCTAGGGGAGGCCCCCCCCTCCTGGATCCGCCACTGCCATGTACTGTAGCTGCTCTTGAAACAGCCAGAAACTGACAGAGTTAGGCTACGCTCATGGCCTTATGGAAATTTACGTTTACTGTTAGTCTGTGCTTACAAACAAGCTTTGGACACCGAGGTGCAGAAAATGAGTGGTGAGTTGTGATCAAAGTATTACCTACTTAAATTTTGAAATCCTAGTGTCTTATGATAATTTCTGTTATGCATGTACATAATATATTTAAGATGAAAAAGAAAGAGAAAAAATAAAAGTTAAAAAAAAAAAAATTTAGTCATATTTCCCACATAAGGCTTTCTCAGGTTTTAATGAGACTATACATTGAACATACATCTTAATGTGCACGCAGTTGTCTTGACAACAAGTGCAAAGCAATAGAGTAGGGAGAGAGAGAAAGTGAGAGGGGGGAGGAAAGAAAAGTGTTTAATTTTCCTCTTACATCCAGTGTCCATTGCAGAACCTTTTCATGATCATATTTTTAGATAAACATGTATATATATATATATATATATGTATATATATATATTATATACACTCGTGTATATCCCAGTTACATTGCAAAGTGATGCTAATGTGAAGCCATAGAGCAAACCTTGATGTTTATGAAGAGGATTAGTGTTAAACTTTTCCTTTTTTAAAGAAAATATGGTTGACTCTTCAAAATATTATTGAACATTTTCAAAACATCTTTTAAGTCATGCTTGTGTTGATCTGGACATCAGCTACATTTTTGTTGATGATTAGAATAAATGAGTTGGTTTACCAAACTGATGTTGTTTTTGACAAGTATCTTTGTACAAGTTGGGTGATTCAATTCAATTCAAAATGGTTTATTTCAAATAAAACTTTCATCGCGGCGTTTAGCCGAATTACAAAAGTTTACAAGCAAAATTAATGACACATAATGTAGTATATAACATAACATAACATGGTGTATTGAATCTGACAAATAAATCAGTATAAATACGAGAAATATAGATTATTGCAACATATGGAAACACAAATTAGAAAGAAATCAGAATTAGCATAAAGTAACATAGTTCTGCTGAAATCATGTGAAAGAAAAAGGAATGAAGTAGGCAGTAATGGGGTAAACGGAGCAATTAGTGTATGTGGTGGAGAAAATCGAGAGTAGAACTGAAGAGTGAGGAGAAATGTTTGCAAATACAATGTAAATTATTGAAATTAAGAGGGAGAGATTTAAAGAGGAAGAGCAAAGGCTGAGAGGTGGAAAGGCATAGAACAAGCAGTAGAAAGCGAAAATGGAGGAAAAAAGGCATATAGGAGGATAAAGAAGAGAAGGGAAAATAAGAAGATTACGATGAAGAAAAAGAAGAAGGAGAAGAAAGACAAAAAAGAAGAAGAAGAAAGGAAATTAAAAGAGTAAAAGAACAAAATAAAGTGAAAACAAAATATACAAAATATACAACCATGCCTATGGACAAGAGAAGGGAGTGAAGAGGGGTGATAAACTATTGTCATGACAGATTCAGTTAATTTCAGTTAAATTCAATTCAATATGGTAAAACTATGGTAAAATTCATTAAACAAATACAATACAAGATTGGTAGGAGTATAAACATAGGCAAAGGCAATGCAATAAAATCAAAGAGTGAAGGAAGAAGAAGAAGGAGAAGGGAAAGAAGAAGAATAGGAAGAAGGAGAAGAAGAAAATAAGTCTAGAAATAAAGAAAATAAGAAATAAAAGGAGGAAAAAAAGGAAAAAAGAGGAAGGAAAGGAAGAAGAAGAAGAAGAAGAAGAAGAAGAAGAAGAAGAAGAAGAAGAAGAAGAAGGGAGTCAAAGAACAACAAAGCAAAAGCAACCAAAAAGCTGATAAAATTGCCAGGCCTGAAGGATACAAGAAAAGGATGATCGTTCATCGTTTACTTAGGTTCAGTGCACGGATGAGGTACGGAATTGCACTATTTTGCATTCGTTTCGTTTTACATCTCAGTTCAGGGATTTGTGGTTTACGTCTTAGTGTTCTTGAATTATTTTCCGGAGGGAAATACTGCTTAAATTGGTCAGTGTAGAGTAGGGTCTTTTGGAAGAACGACAAGCACAAACTTTTTCTTCTATCAGAAAGAGATTCGAGGTTCAATTGATCTAGGACAGTGTCATAAGTTGAGTAACGTGCACCGAGAATCACTCTCAAAACTCTCTTTGGACTCTTTCTAACCTGGTGATTTGGTTTTGGGTGAGGCCTCCATTCCATACAGGGGCTGCATATTCAATTACAGGCCTTATGTAGCACCTATATATGGTCAACAAGTCATCATAGGGTAGACCATGACGTTTCAATAGTCTAAGCATATGAATCTTACTGTTTGCTCTCTTTATGATATCATTTATGTTTTGTCCCATTTTAAGTCATTCTGAATAATGACTCCTAATATTTTGGTGGATTTAACAGTTGCCAGTACTTGATTTCCGATACAAACTGCAGGATCGATTTGGGAGACCGTAGGAAACAAACATTCATTTGAGCACATTTTGGGGTTCATCTTCATATGATGATGATCACACCAGGTTAGAAGATAGTCCATAGACTTTTGTAAATCAGATGGTTGAGTACAGTTTCTACATTCCACAATTGACAGGTCATCGACATATTTGAAGGTAGTTGAGTTCTGGAAAGATGGATTAATGTCATTAACCATCGCTAGAAATATTATGGGACCTAATCTAGTTCCCTGAGGAACACCTGCATGTAATGACACCCAATCAGAACACGTTGAATGGTATCGTACACACTGCTGACGGGAACATAAAAATCAGCAATCCATGGAATAATGGCAGACCTGGTGCCAAGGTCGATAAGTTTTCTAATAGCTATCGTGTGGTCAACCCTATCAAAGGCTTTGGTAAAATCAGTTACAATTACCGAAGATGTAGCTTTGGGTTTATCAGCATTTTGGAATAACAGATGTAGCATGTTTATCAAGTAATGATTTGTTGAGAGGAACTTTCTATTACCAAATTGATTAGGGTCAATTTTGGGCCTTATATCTTGTAGAATCCACTTTGCCATGAAACCTTCGGCTATTTTGGCGAAATGGTTGGTAAGGGAAATCGGGCGAAGTCTGTCAATCATAGGGGGGTTTGTCTTCGGGATCGGAATAACGATGGCTCGTTTCCAGTCCATTGGAACCTTGCCTTGGCTGAAAGAGGTATTAATGATGTTTGCAAGTGGGGTCGCAAGTTCAAGACAAAATTCTCTGATGATCCTAGCTGATATATTATCTGGACCGCCAGCCGTTGTCTGTTGCACTCTTGACAGTTCTTTGTAAACTTCCCAAGATGAAACAGTCGGACATGGACTCCTAGAGGGTAAGTATGATGGAAGGTCAGTTGGGTTAAATTGGTGGATGTCAGATGCAACGGAAGCAAAGAAATAGTTGATGGCAGAAGCTATTGCAAATTCATCGTTTGATGGTATGTCAGGAACGTAAATGGGGCTCGGGTCCTTTGCGTTACCAGTGATTACTCGAATTTGTCGAAACCAAGCTGAAGGGTTACTTTTCTTTAAGCGTTGAACACGTGATGCATAATATTCCTTTTTTGCGTTTTCTATGCTTACTTTCAATGTTTTTTCAATCTCTTCCAAGCAATCACGTCATGTCGGTGGAAGGCTTTTTGTCGCTCATTAATGAGTTGTTTTATTCGTGTAGTCATCCACTGTTTGTCACCATTATGAAGTTTTACTCTACGAACCGGAAAAAACTTATTTATTGCCGATTGAAGAGTTTGGATGAATACATCATACTTTTCATTGATACCCCTATGTTGATAACTTCAGACCAATCAACACTGTTCAGCCACCTGCCGAAGGATCGTTTAGCGCTATCGGGCATTGGACGAGTTGTTCGATAGCGGCTAGTATTGGTGGGGACTATGTGGTCTCGCGGAATCCATAATATTGAGTTATGGTCAGATTGTCCTACGGGGGAGCAAATAAGTACATCTTTATATCTGTCACCTATATTGCATATAATCTTATCTAAGATTCTATCTCCTCTTGTCGGTCGACTTACAACTTGTTCAAAACGGGGGTCGGCAATTAAGGGGGAAATATCCATTTGGTTAAAGTCACCAGTTACGATGATTGCAGCTTCCGGATAGCGGGTGATGAGGTCGTCAATGGTTGCAAGGAGGTGTTCAACCAGTTGTACTTCGACCGTGTTGTCAGGTTGGGGGAAGTAGACCGCAGCACAAAATATGCAGGATACAGATCGAGGCAGCCGATGAGGGCGCAGTTTGGCCCAAACAACTTCTAAATTGTCTGGCACCTCGATGTTGTTAGGTGTGGTTGCATTTAAGTGGTGTTTGGTATACAGGGCTACGCCTCCTCCACGCCGATGCTCCCTAGACTTTACAAACATGGAATAACCTGGAATGGAGACCAACTCAAGTGGAAGATCATGTTTGTACCAGGTTTCAGTGATAGCACACACATCAACATCATTATCTTGTATGATTGCAGCAAGTTCATCGAATTTATTAAATGCAGATCTAGCGTTGCAAAGGAAGACTGATGGGAGTTCAGAACTAGATCTGTTCTTATGATGCTTATGATGCATATTTATGAATTATATAAATTTATTTTGTTTCATTTCAGATACAATTTATCACTTCACAAATAAGGAAAAGAAATATAAGCATTTGTATGACTTGGCAGATCTCTTAAGCCCCCCTTTTTTTAGTTTTCAGGTTTTTATGAAAGCACAAACCTTTCCACTAATATGGACTTGATAAGCTTGAAGCTTAATTATATTAGTGAGGAAACATCGAATCGAGCCACATTTATGTGCATTGTTGTGCAAAATGTAATATCTGGCTAGCACATCTGCAGGGAAAAGATACGGTTAGTGACCAATTAAAACATATTATTATTCAAAGGAATTTATTTTTTCATTTTTAAAATGAAAGCACTACCCCCTCCATATGAACTCGTTAAAGATTAAAGCTTAATTATATTTGACAGGAAGCATGGAATCGAACCACAAACATGCATTTGTGTAAAATGTAATAATTAGGTTAGCATATGTGCAGGGAGGAGATAGTTGAACAAATGAAACACGTAATTATTCCCCCCCCCCCCAACAAAAAAACAATGACAATAAGTTGAATTGATATTTTTGAAACTTATTTGTATCTTGGGAAACTTTATTTGATCCTTTAAATCTCGGAACTTCAATATAGGCCTACAACATAATTTATTACCCTCCCCTCTCCCCGGGCAAATGTAGCAGTAGGCGGGCACATCTACAGGGAGGTGATGTTTTGACAACGTAAAACACATAATTCTTTCGTAATCCAAAGAAAATCAATAAAAAGAAGTTGAATTGATAGTTGTGAAACCCATTTGTATATTAGAAGCTTTATTATATCCTTTACATGTCGTATATTCAATAAACAACACTAGTTCTACACCTATACACTTCCCCTATCTCGGGCACATTATGTACACATTAAAAAAAATGGTGCAAGTATGCACCTTTAGGGGTGCAAACCGATGCAACACTGGCAGCACCTTTAGGGGGTAAATCCTGCACCCTTTTTAAAGGTGCAATCCTGCACCCTTTAAAAGGGTGCCAGATTGAACCTTTTAGGGGACATGTTAGTACCCTTTATGGTTCAATCCTGTACCTTTAGGGGTGTAAACCGATGCAACACTAGCAGCACCTTTATGGGTTCAATCCTGCACCCTTTAAGTGGGTGCCATATTGCACCTTTTAGGAGACATGTTAGTACCCTTAATGTTTCAATCCTGCTCCATTAGGGGTGCAAACCGATGCAATAGCAGCACCTTTAGGGGTTCAATCCTGCACCCTTTAAAAGGTGCAATCCTGCACTCATACTCGAAGAATACTGGTGAAGTATGCTCGTACACAAATACATATTAAACATGCGTGTTGTTTCTTGGTTAGTAATCATATAATCAATATATCTATTGCTAAAACGTGAATGTAAATGTAACATGATCAGACAAAATAATCTATTGGTTAATGATTGCGGAAGGAAAATACAAATCACAAAATTAATGTGCATTGTCATAATTTGCTTAACAAATCATGATAAATGTATTTTTATGTGAACACGTGTAAAGTAATCAAGAATATGCATGCAATATGCAAACTTTTATTTTGCACCCTTTTTTGGTCGATAGATTCATTTTTGTGGGAAGGGTGCAAAATCTTATATTGCACCCTTTTTTGAACCCCTTTTCATTCAATAGGGTTCATTTTTATGTAAAGGGTGCAAACTCTTATTTTGCACCCTTTTTTGCACCCTTTTTTCTTAGAGTGTAGCGGTATGCGGGCACATCTACAGGGATGTGATGTTTTGACAACGTAAAAAACGTATAATCAAAAGAAAATCAATGAAAAGAAGTTGTTTTGAGAGTTGGAAACTCATTTCTATACAAGGGAGCTTTATTACATCCGTTCTCTCGGATACTGAATATAAAACACTATTTTATTACACTATAACTCCCCCTATCTCGGGCACATGTAGAGGTAGGCGTGCACATCTACAGGCCGGAGGTGATGTATATTGACAACGTAAAACACGTATAACTCAAAGAAAATCAATGAAAAGATGTTGAATTGATAGTTGGAAACTCATTTGTATATAAGGGAGCTTTTTTACATCGTTTACATGTCGGATATTTAATATACAACACTAGTTGAATGCCTGGCTTCACCTACCATTATCTCGGGCACATGTAGCGGTAGGCGGGCACATCTACAGGGAGGTGATGTATTGACAACGATATAAACACGTATAACTCAAAGAAAATCAATGAAAAGATGTTGAATTGATAGTTGGTAACTCATTTGTATATAAGGGAGCTTTTTTACATCGTTTACATGTCGGATATTTAATATACAACACTAGTTGAATGCCTGGCTTCACCTACCATTATCTCGGGCACATGTAGCGGTAGGCGGGCACATCTACAGGGAGGTGATGTATTGACAACGTTAAACACGTATAACTCAAAGAAAATCAATGAAAAGATAATGAATTGATAGTTGGAAACTCATTTGTATATAAGGGAGCTTTTTTACATCGTGTACATGTCGGATATTTAATATACAACACTAGTTGAATGCCTGGCTTCACCTACCATTATCTCGGGCACATGTAGCGGTAGGCGGGCACATCTACAGGGAGGTGATGTATTGACAACGTTAAACACGTATAACTCAAAGAAAATCAATGAAAAGATGTTGAATTGATAGTTGGAAACTCATTTGTATATAAGGGAGCTTTTTACATCGTTTACATGTCGGATATTTAATATACAACACTAGTTGAATGCCTGGCTTCACCTACCATTATCTCGGGCACATGTAGCGGTAGGCGGGCACATCTACAGGTAGGTGATGTATTGACAACGTTAAACACGTATTACTCAAAGAAAATCAATGAAAAGATGTTGAATTGATAGTTGGAAACTCATTTGTATATAAGGGAGCTTTTTTACATCGTTTACATGTCGGATATTTAATATACAACACTAGTTGAATGCCTGGCTACAGCTACCATTATCTCGGGCACATGTAGCGGTAGGCGGGCACATCTACAGGGAGGTGATGTATTGACAACGTTTAACACCTATTACTCAAAGAAAATCAATGAAAAGATGTTGAATTGATAGTTGGAAACTTATTTGTATATAAGGGAGCTTTTTTACATCCTTTATATGTCGGATATTTAATATAAAACAGTAGTTGAATGCCTGGCTTCACCTACCATTATCTCGGGCACATGTAGCGGTAGGCGGGCACATCTACAGGGAGATGATGTATTGACAACGTTAAACAAGTATTACTCAAAGAAAATCAATGAAAAGATGTTGAATTGATAGTTGGAAACTCATTTGTATATAAGGGAGCTTTTTTACATCGTTTACATGTCGGATATTTAATATACAACACTAGTTGAATGCCTGGCTACAGCTACCATTATCTCGGGCACATGTAGTATAGGCGGGCACATCTACAGGGAGGTGATGTTTTGACAACGTAAAACACGGTTAACTCAAAGAAAATCAATGAAAAGATGTTGAATTGATAGTTGGAAACTCATTTGTATATAAAGGAGCTTTTATTTTTTTTTACATCGTTTACATGTCGCATATTTAATATACAACACTAGTTGAATGCCTGGCTTCACCTACCATTATCTCGGGCACATGTAGTATAGGCGGGCACATCTACAGGGAGGTGATGTATTGACAACGTCAAACACGTATAACTCAAAGAAAATCAATGAAAAGATAATGAATTGATAGTTGGAAACTCATTTGTATATAAGGGAGCTTTTTTACATCGTTTACATGTCGGATATTTAATATACAACACTAGTTGAATGCCTGGCTTCACCTACCATTATCTCGGGCACATGTAGCGGTAGGCGGGCACATCTACAGGTAGGTGATGTATTGACAACGTTAAACACGTATTACTCAAAGAAAATCAATGAAAAGATGTTGAATTGATAGTTGGAAACTCATTTGTATATAAGGGAGCTTTTTTACATCGTTTACATGTCGGATATTTAATATACAACACTAGTTGAATGCCTGGCTACAGCTACCATTATCTCGGGCACATGTAGCGGTAGGCGGGCACATCTACAGGGAGGTGATGTATTGACAACGTTAAACACCTATTACTCAAAGAAAATCAATGAAAAGATGTTGAATTGATAGTTGGAAACTTATTTGTATATAAGGGAGCTTTTTTACATCCTTTATATGTCGGATATTTAATATACAACACTAGTTGAATGCCTGGCTTCACCTACCATTATCTCGGGCACATGTAGCGGTAGGCGGGCACATCTACAGGGAGGTGATGTATTGACAACGTTAAACACGTATTAATCAAAGAAAATCAATGAAAAGATGTTGAATTGATAGTTGGTAACTCATTTGTATATAAGGGAGCTTTTTTTACATCGTTTACATGTCGGATATTTAATATACAACACTAGTTGAATGCCTGGCTACAGCTACCATTATCTCGGGCACATGTAGTATAGGCGGGCACATCTACAGGGCGGTGATGTTTTGACAACGTAAAACACGGTTAACTCAAAGAAAATCAATGAAAAGATGTTGAATTGATAGTTGGAAACTCATTTGTATATAAAGGAGCTTTTTTTTACATCGTTTACATGTCGGATATTTAATATACAACACTAGTTGAATGCCTGGCTTCACCTACCATTATCTCGGGCACATGTAGCGGTAGGCGGGCACATCTACAGGGATGTGATGTATTGACAACGATATAAACACGTATAACTCAAAGAAAATCAATGAAAAGATGTTGAATTGATAGTTGGAAACTCATTTGTATATAAGGGAGCTTTTTTTTACATCGTTTACATGTCGGATATTTAATATACAACACTAGTTGAATGCCTGGCTATACAGCTACCATTATCTCGGGCACATGTACTATAGGCGGGCACATCTACAGGGCGGTGATGTTTTGACAACGTTAAACACCTATTACTCAAAGAAAATCAATGAAAAGATGTTGAATTGATAGTTGGAAACTTATTTGTATATAAGGGAGCTTTTTTACATCGTTTATATGTCGGATATTTAATATACAACACTAGTTGAATGCCTGGCTTCACCTACCATTATCTCGGGCACATGTAGTATAGGCGGGCACATCTACAGGGCGGTGATGTTTTGACAACGTAAAACACGTATAACTCAAAGAAAATCAATGAAAAGATGTTGAATTGATAGTTGGAAACTCATTTGTATAACGGAGCTTTTTTACATCGTTTACATGTCGGATATTTAATATAAAACAGTAGTTGAATGCCTGGCTTCACCTACCATTATCTCGGGCACATGTAGCGGTAGGCGGGCACATCTACAGGGATGTGATGTATTGACAACGATATAAACACGTATAACTCAAAGAAAATCAATGAAAAGATGTTGAATTGATAGTTGGAAACTCATTTGTATATAAGGGAGCTTTTTTACATCGTTTACATGTCGGATATTCATAATATACAACACTAGTTGAATGCTTTGATACACCTACCATTATGTCGGGCACATGTAGCGGTAGGCGGGCACATCTACAGGGAGGCGATGTTTTAATTTGCCATTTTAAACAAGTATAATCCAAAGAAAATCAATGAAAATAAGTTGACCTGATATTTGTAAAGCTAATTTGTATCTTAGACTTTCTTAGCAAGCGTTATAACATCCTTTACATATCTAGAACAATCGATATAAATTATATACGACACTATAGCTGTATGGCTTATTACCCTCCCTTCTCGGGCACATGTAGAGTTAGGCGGGCACACCTGCAGGAAGGTGGTTTGGCCTGGGTTTCGGGCAGACGACCGAGTTGGCCGGTAGTCGGCCACGTGCTCTTTGGAGTTCAAAAACGACCAAAAGAATCGCCAAATTTGTATAAACACGCTATCAAAATCGAAACTCAATAAATATACTTAATACTCAAATACTTCTACCTCATAACCACAGACAATACAACTATAATGGTAAGATTTTGCCCCTGATTTCACTGAGCCACTGTGTTGCACGTTCCACCTCCATACATGACCTCAATTCTGCACGTACGTACGGTACGCGCGCAGTCATGCAAGAACATCAATATTCATGAATTGACACGTCGTCATTGATATGCATATTCATTGACCTCCTTGTAGATGTGCCCGATTAGAGGCTACCCATTGTGCCTGGCTAAACCACAGAAATGTATTTTACAGTTCTGTGGGTTAAACCCATACCCTCTTTTGGATTTAGATACTTGAAGATATGCCCTTTCCAGCCAAATACAAAAATGTATACCCTCTCATTGACCGGCTATGCGAATATTGCCTTCATAATTTGCACTTTTCAAGAAAATTGCGAAATAACTTCAATTACCTTGCTCTAAAAAAGTGATCTTTATACATAAGTCCAATGAAACTTGGCAGACATTATGTATCCATACACGTGACAACTGTCTGTCAAGTTCGGAAGAATTTGATGAGGTCATCGCAAAGTTATCGCCCAAAATGATGAATTTACTATGCATTACGTAACGGCCCGTTTAATGCTTGCAATACATTGCGCACAGATGACCATGGTGTCAAACTGACCTCATTGCAATGCCCTTTCGAATGAAACCAAATACAGTATATGTTATCACAGAAAATGTTGAGTAAATAGCATTTGAACAAGGGTCACTATACGAATTCCGCTGAGTTTCCGCCTAAGTATAACACGTAGTGCCTATGACGTCATTTTATCAGACCCTGTTTCGCCCCCTTTTCAACCTTTTCTTTCCTTGAAATTTTGCAAGCGCAGTCTGGGTTGCTAAACGCAGGTCATCTCGAAGCTGGATCTTTAAAATCTGTCAAGGGGGGAATTTTAGACGCCATTTAATGCCCGGGGTTATTATATTAGTATGGACTGTCATTTGTGCCACACGGCACGCTTCAAGTCGTGTTCTAGCTTCATTCACCAAAATCCCATTCGTTTTGCACGCAGGGCTTGTAAGCCCTATTCATGTGCCTTCCATTATCCCGATTCCAAGCAGTAACAAATTGATATTTCAGGACTCATGATAAATTTGTTTAACAGTTGATTCCGCTCGGTTGAATCTATTGTCGGATTTTTTAGCAGAGAGAGAGAGAAGTGAATATAATACAATGCTATTTGAACAATATTTGGTGACAAAAGACTGCACTTTAGCTGCAACCATTTGTATGTAGCGTCACATATATAATACATCTGACTAGGTGCCATAAGGTAGGTGATGGACGTGAACGCTGCATGGGCCGTTATAATGAAAACGAATCAAGAAATAATGGAATTTTAGGGAATATTACGATTTTTCAACAAATAGTAAACATCTGATAACTTCAGATGTCTGTTTTATTATGATTACAATTTAAGTCATTTCAAGTAACAAAATATGTTTTAGTATTTTTGCATTACCTCAAAATGCTGTCAAAGGTAACACAAAATAGTACTTCTGGGTTCCCGCACAATTATTATAATACGTATGGGCTATGACGTCAATTTTCAGAACGCCATCCATTCGCCCCCTTTTGCTCCTTTATTTCTTTAAAATTTTGAAGGCATATTCTGGGTGGCCAAACGCAGTGCATCTCAAAGCCGGATTTTGAGAATCTGTCAAGGCGGACATTATTGACGCTATTTAATACCCAATCTATAAGTATTTAAGCTACTTTTCTGTGATTCAAATAAGCTTTATTATGGACAATGGTAACAGTTGCTTTGTCATTAGTTTGAATATATTTTTTTAATATCAAACATAAGAGGATGTGAAAACCTGTTACTAATGCCCCATGAATAACCCCTAAGAATGGGGTCAGTCTAGATGCACTCGAAATCTACAACGTGTCACAAAACAACGACTTGTTAACCACTACAGTCAGGATCCTGGATAGATTTGTATAGTACATGTAAGCAATTGTATAACTTTAAACCAAAATTCCACGATTCTGAATTAAAAAAAGCTCCAAATAGTCGTCAATAACTACGTGTATTCTCACTTGTAAAAGGAACTTACATTTACATACGGTACATGTAAGAAGATCTGCTCTACATGTAAATGTACAGGAATTTCAGCTGAGGGTCTGTATTACGTACATACCCGAGACTAACTCATTTTTTGGGTCAAGCCGTTCTATTGGATCCTTCCAAAAGGAAACTGATTTAGGCTTGACTTTCAGACAGGACTGCAGTAGACTTATAACAAAATAAAACCAAGGCAGTCCAGGGAGGTGGGAGGGACCTCCCCGAGCAGTCTAAGTTGACACACGAACCATTGTCAGTCAATGCACATGGCACAGTGTCTGAACTACATAGACTAACATTCATTAAAAAGGCTTTACTTCAGACAAAGTGGACATCTCTTATGAATCAAAATATAAAGTCTGTATAAGTAGACTACAGACTCTCTCAACTGAAGCATTCATGTGCACTGTGGTTTGGAAATAGTCTATTATTCAGACTTATTCAGAATGTGATTAAAGTTATTTTCCTCCTGATAAGATGCAAACACAGAGTTTAAGATGGTCAAGAAAGCCCCGATTTCACAATCTCACTTATTTCTCTCCTACGATATTGTTCATCATTTTTGACCATCTAAAGCGTAATAATGTTTTTAATAATAAGTATTAAAGCCCAATTTCACTACTTATAGCTACTTGCACCCTCTATATAGCAAACAATGCCTAAGCGGTGACCGTTGGTTCCCCATGGTCCGCTTTTTCTTTTGTTAATTGAGAGCTGATTTGATGAGATAACCACCTGTTAGTGACCATGCAGGGAGGTCTAATCCCTCCTGGCCAAACTAGTGCAGATTAGTTTCCTGCGCTCTGATTGGTTAAGACTATACGTCCATTCGATGGCTGTATAGTCGTATAGTGTTATAGTTGTATAGTTGTATAGTTGTATAGTTGTGACAGAATTATGGCACTTCGGCCCGCACGGTGGAAACTATACATGCGTTCGAAGGATGCATAGCCGTATAGTCGTATAGTTCTATAGCTATATAGTCGTACAGTTTCTGCGTTCTGATTGGTTAAAACTATACATCCATTCGATGGATGTATAGTTGTAAAGTTGTCATGAATATGGCACGTTCCGCCCGCTATACGTTCCGCCCGCCATAGGTGCATGTCCAAGTGTGTGTGCATTTGTGTGTGTATACCAGTGGCGTAATGAGCACAAAAGTTTTTTTTTTGGGGGGGACAAAAAAAATCCGCATCACCCCACTCTTAAATCTAGGCCCCGCTGAACGTTTTTTTTCAAAATGGGTGGGGTGGGGGGGGCTAAAGTATTTACGATCAGGTAGAGGGTAGTGTAAATTGGCGTGGGGTCAAGGGGCAGAGTCCCCGAAAGCTCAGGGGGTATGGGCATTTAATTACGGTCAGATGAGCATATTTTGATACCTTATTCATGACACTGGCAGGTCACTAATTTGCGTGGGGTCCAGGGGCGGAGCCCCCGGAAGCCCAGGGGTTTTAGGCAATACATTACTGTCAGATGAGTATCCAGGGGCCTGACGTAGGGCCATTGGTTGGGTCCAGGGGGCAGAGCCCCCGGAAGCTCAGGGTTTTTAGGCATTTAATTACGGTCAGATGAGCATATTTTGATAACCTATTTGTGACAATGGCAGGTCACTTATTGGCGTGGGGTCCAGGGGGCGGAGCTCCAAGAAGCTCAGGGGTTTTAGGCAATAAATAACGGTCAGATGAGCATTCAGGGACCAGCTTTAGGGCCCCTGGTGGGGTTGAGTGGGCAGAGCCACCGGAAGTTCAGGGGTTTTAGGCATTAAATTACCGTCAGATGAGCATCTAGGGGCCAGTTTTAGGTGGGGTCCAGAGGGCAGAGCCCCTGGATGCTCAGGGGTTTTAGGCATTTAATTACGGTCAGATGAGCATATTTTGATAATCTATTTGTGACAATGGCAGGTCACTTATTGGCGTGGGGTCCAGGGGAGCCCAAGAGTTCAAGGGTTTTGGCATTACATAACGGTCAGATGAGTATCCAGGGGCTCCTTAGGGCCCTTGGTTGGGTCCAGGGCAGAGCCCCGGAAGCTCAGGGTTTTAGACGTTTAATTACGGTCAGATGAGCATTTTTTGATACCTTATTTGTGACACTGGCAGGACACTAATTATTGGCGTGGGGTCCAGTTGGGGAGCCCCCAGAAGCTCAGGGGTTTTAGGCATTAAATTACCGTCAGATGAGCATCCAGGGGCCCGCTCTAGGGCCCTAGGTGGAATCCAGGGGAAAGAGCCCCCGGAAGCTCAGGGGTTTTAGGCATTTAATCACGGTCAGATGAGCATATTTTGATACCTCATTATTTTGTGACACTGGCAGGTCCCCGATTTCTCTTTAGTACACTTTTTCCAAAAAAGTGGAGGGGGGCGGAGCTGGAGGCCCCAGAGCCCCGTCGTTCTGCGGGCACTGCCATGAAGGCCTCTAAATAAGCATATTTCTTGCCTGACTGTAAATTTAGGAATTTGTAATTTTCCAACGAACGCATAAAAAAGTATGATTTACTGAAATTATGTCATTTCAGCAACATTTGTAAATCACCGGTATCGAATTAGAAATGAACCACGTTTGAATTTTATAGTGACACTGGCAGGACACTAATTGGCTCCCCATCAGTACGCCAGTGCCCCCAATCTACACTTTGTTGGCGGGAAAAATCGCAACTGATCTCCCCTACCTATCTTCTTTCTCTCTTTCTTTCCTTACCTTTCCCTCCCCCTTCCCTTTCCCTTCCCTTCCTTCTCTCTTTTTAGGTTTGCTAGGGGAGGCAAGGGCCTTTGCCCCCAATCCACATGTTGTTGGCGGGATTAATCGCAACTGATCTCCCTTCTTTTCACCCTTTTCTTTTCTTCTTCCTCTTTTTTGGTTCCCTTTTAGCTCTCCTCTTTCCCTTTCCCTTCTCTCCTTTTTTTCGGCGGGGTCGGGAAGGCAAGAGGCCTTTGCCCCCAGATCTACAACTTGTTGGCGGGAAAATTGCAACTGATATCCACCTTCTTTTCTTTTCTTCTTCCTCTTTTTTCCTTCTCTTTATCTCCTCTTTTCCTTTTTTCTTTCCCTTTCTCTCCTCTTTCCCTTTCCCTTATTTTCCTTCTCTCTCTCTTTTTTTTCTCTTTCTTTGCGGGGCAAGGCCCGCTCGCTTCCTGGATCCGCACCTGTTGAACATTCCCTCCGGAAATGATCCTCCTTGCCACATCCAAAACAAATCCTGGGGGCGCAGGCGACTGCGCATTCCCCCGCGTACCGCCTAGAGCTGCCGCGATCTTCTCTAAGCTCTTCTCTAGGCCGGACATACGGGTATCCAGACTTTTCGCTAAACTGGATATACGGTTATCTACTAGTGTTACTGTTAGTGGCCACTATAAGGCCCATTAGTGACTATAAAACACATATGCTCTTCCTGGCTATTTGGGAATGTGTCAGTTTGCAACAGAAATGTAGAAACGCGCATTTTGTTGAAAATCATGTGATATCACGAACATTTATAAATCACTTGTATGGCCTTGAAAATAAGTCATGGTACGCCAGTGGTGTATACATATTATGAATGAGAGAGATAAAGACATACAGTGGGGATATATCTGGATGTGACTGCAATATCGACAAAGGAGGACCCCTCCGTTCGTTGCATGGGACACCCCTCACCACGCGTTATGGAAGAGGCCAAACCCTAGCTTGCACAATTAATGTTCACTAGTGCGTAAACGGTCTGCATTCAGAATGTGGAGGCTGACTTTATGTTCGTTTCGCCCTAAAACTTTTCATGACGCGAATTTAGATTCAACGCTGGGTTTAAATTTTATTACAAACGGATCAATACATATTTGCTATTGTGTCTCATTTTCTCTAAAATTGTGTGACGCATATTTGTCCTCATGTCAATAGAAGTCAAGATAAAGCGAAGCGGTCTTTGAGTCGACAGGAAATCAGATGTTTGTCTACAGAGTTGATATTATTACGTTATGATGTAGGCCAGAAAGAACACATGCTGTGAACGAGACTGTGGATGGCTTTTTGATATGAGGAAATGGATTCCAAAGCGGATGAATACCCTTTAGAAGCGATAGGAGGGATAGCCTTACTGAACTTGTACGTACGTCACCGTTTAGGATTAACGCCCTTTTGAAGCGATATGAGGGAGAGCCTTACTAAACTTGTACGTCACCCAATAGGATTAACGCCCTTTTGAAGCGATGGGAGGGAGAGTGCGCCTTATTGAACTTGTACGTCATCGGATAGGATAAACGCCCTTTTGAAGCGATAGGAGGGAGAATGCGCTTTACTGAACTTGTACGTCATCGGATAGGATAAACGCCCTTTTGAAGCGATAGGAGGGATCGGAGAGAGAGCCTTACTGAACTCGTACGTCATCCGATAGGATTAACGCCCTTTTGAAGCGATAGGAGGGAGAGTGCGCCTTACTGAACTTGTAGGTCACCGGATAGGATAAACGCTCTTTCAGAAACATCATGAAATGCAGGAAACCCAAGATGAGGAATATAAAGATGATCACATTCAGATAAGCCATCATTTCATGTCTTTAGTGCTTTTAAAATATGTTAATCATGTTAATCTGCAATACTAAAGTCCAAGCTGAAAGGCTTTATGTCTGTACTCACTGCTTTTCCTCGATTTCGTACTAACAATCATCTCTTTAATCTGCAGTACCATGTATAAAACATCTTTCTATATCCTATGTTATCCTGGTTCATTCAGATTTAAATACTAAATTGTTTTGGATCGGTTAATTTCCCTGTCAACCTTTTTGCCCAATATTATTTATGTATATATTAAATACATAATACCTTCCAATGGCGACACCCAGTACACATACCGAGAGAGAAGACAAAATGAACATGACGCTTTTTACAGCGGTGAAGGAAGGCGATCTTGTAAAGACAAGGTCTATTCTAGAAGACGAGACAGGTGATGCCAAGCTAGTCATGCTTCACAGTGTGGATCCTGATGGAAATACATCCCTCCACATCGCTTCAGAGGAAGGGCATATTGATCTCGTGAACTATATGATTGATTTGGGGGCGGATCTAGAAAAGCGAAGTAGAAGCGGTGACGCCCCTCTTCACTATGCGTCTCGGAGTGGTCACCAGGATGTTGCTCAATATCTCATCGGTAAAGGAGCACATATTAATATCGGTGATAGCAATGGCTATACACCTCTCTATCTTGCTTCCGAGAAGGGTAATTTTGGTGTTGTTGAATGTTTAGTCAATTCTGGAGCAGATATTAACAAAGCTTCATATGATGGTTCTGCACCCCTATATATTTCAGCAAGTAAGGGTCACCTTGATGTTGTAAAATATCTCATAACTGAAGGAGCCGATCTTGAAAAGAAGGGTCCCAAGTGTCAGACTCCACTTTTTGTTGCGTCATTCAATGGTCAGTTTGAGGCTGTGAAGCATCTTATTAGCCAGGGAGCAGAGCTTGATACTAGTGATGAAGATGGCTACACACCTCTTTATTGCGCTTCACAGGAGGGTCATCACGATGTTGTACAATATCTAGTGAACAAAGGAGCGGAGGTGAACAAAGCAGCAAAGAATGGTTCTTCACCTTTGTATGCAGCATCTGAAAAAGGTCAGCAAGACATAGTGAAGTATCTGATTAACAAAGGAGCAGATATTAATAATAGAGATGATAAAGGTAATACGCCTCTTTTTAGCGCATCAGTGTCTGGTCAACTTGCAGTTGTTAAGTACCTTACCAGTCAAAGAGCAGATAAAGACATGGGTGAAAACGATGGCTATACACCTCTATATGTTGCTTCACAGGAGGGTCATCACGATGTGGTACAATATCTAGTGAACGAAGGAGCAGAGGTGAACAAAGCGGAAAAGAATGGTTGTACCCCTCTGTATGCAGCATCTCGGAAAGGTCATCTAGACATAGTGAAGTATCTGATTAACAAAGGCGCAGATATTGATAGGAGAGATTATAACGGTAACACGCCTCTTTTTATCGCATCAGCGTATGGTCAACTTGCAGTTGTTAAGTACCTTATCAATCAAAGAGCAGATAAAGACATGGGTGAAAACGATGGCTATACACCTCTATATGTTGCTTCACAGAACGGTCATCACGATGTTGTACAATATCTAGTGAACGAAGGAGCAGAGGTGAACAAAGCGGAAAAGAATGGTTGTACCCCTCTGTATGCAGCATCTCGGAAAGGTCATCTAGACATAGTGAAGTATCTGATTAACAAAGGCGCAGATATTGATAGGAGAGGTTATAACGGTAACACGCCTCTTTTTATCGCATCCGTGTCTGGTCAACTTGCAGTTGTTAAGTACCTTATCAGTCAAAGAGCAGATAAAGACATGAGTGAAAACGATGGCTATACACCTCTATATGTTGCTTCACAGGAGGGTCATCACGATGTTGTACAATATCTAGTGAACGAAGGAGCAGAGGTGAACAAAGCGGAAAAGAATGGTTGTACCCCTCTGTATGCAGCATCTCGGGAAGGTCATCTAGACATAGTGAAGTATCTGATTAACAAAGGCGCAGATATTGATAGGAGAGATTGTGACGGTGAAGCGTCTCTTTTTGTTGCATCAAGGTCTGGTCAACTTGAAGTTGTCAAGTACCTTATCAATCAAAGAGCAGATAAAGACATGGGTGATAACGATGGCTATACACCTCTATATGTTGCTTCACAGGAGGGTCATCACGATGTTGTACAATATCTAGTGAACGAAGGAACAGAGGTGAACAAAACAGCAAAGAATGGTTCTTCACCTTTGTATGCAGCATCTGAAAAAGGTCATCTAGACATAGTGAAGTATCTGATTAACAAAGGCGCAGATATTGATAGGAGAGGTTATAACGGTAATACGCCTCTTTTTATCGCATCCGTGTCTGGTCAACTTGCAGTTGTTAAGTACCTTATCAGTCAAAGAGCAGATAAAGACATGAGTGAAAACGATGGCTATACACCTCTATATGTTGCTTCACAGGAGGGTCATCACGATGTTGTACAATATCTAGTGAACGAAGGAGCAGAGGTGAACAAAGCGGAAAAGAATGGTTGTACCCCTCTGTATGCAGCATCTCGGGAAGGTCATCTAGACATAGTGAAGTATCTGATTAACAAAGGCGCAGATATTGATAGGAGAGATTGTGACGGTGAAGCGCCTCTTTTTGTTGCATCAAGGTCTGGTCATCTTGAAGTTGTCAAGTACCTTATCAATCAAAGAGCAGATAAAGACATGGGTGATAACGATGGCTATACACCTCTATATGTTGCTTCACAGGAGGGTCATCACGATGTTGTACAATATCTAGTGAACGAAGGAACAGAGGTGAACAAAACAGCAAAGAATGGTTCTTCACCTTTGTATGCAGCATCTGAAAAGGTCATCTAGACATAGTGAAGTATCTGATTAACAAAGGCGCAGATATTGATAGGAGAGGTTATAACGGTAATACGCCTCTTTTTATCGCATTAGTGTCTGGTCAACTTAAAGTTGTCAAGTACCTTATCAATCAAAGAGCAGATAAAGACATGGGTGATAACGATGGCTATACACCTCTATATGTTGCTTCACAGGAGGGTCATCACGATGTTGTACAATATCTAGTGAACGAAGGAGCAGAGGTGAACAAAGCAGCAAATGATGGTGATCAATCCCTCCATGCTGCCTCTCGTCGGGGTCATCTTGATGTTATAGAATATCTTATTACGAAAGGAGCAAATATCGACGCACATAATAATTACGGTTGGACAGTTTTTCATTTCGTAGCAGATAATGGTCATTTCGAATGTTTGAAATATTTCTTGAGAAACAACTCCAGCGGTACATCGGGATATAGTCTCAGCGCTCTCAAAGTTGGACTTCAGGTAGGTTACTAAATTCAACCGTCTCTTAGTCTTATTAAACAGTCGAATCGTGTCACGCTGGCCGTGATTTAACCACCCATTTTTGTGTGATGTTTTTAAGTGTGCTGTATCAGAGAGAAAATTAGAGACGGGTCCTTCGGGATAAGTTACTCAATTTCAGGCGTTGAGATATTTAAGTAAAGATGTAAAGTATTCTAATGAAAGAATGAAGTTGAAATCTAAAAGTTGAGAGAAGGTTAAATATTACTTATTTGAACCTCTCACGCACAATTTTTCAAACTGTGTTACTGTCCTACCATATTTTCTTTTCTTCAAATAAGCCTGTTTATTGAGACATAACTGCAGTCGCTTACGTTACTACCCGCGTTACGTAATTGGGAGGAAATTGTCCTGGTGTCGTCATCCTTTGTGTTATTGATCTTGACGGGAATTCCCAGGTGGTAATTGTCCTGAAATGGCTGCAGTGTTATGCAAAATTCTCAATAACAGGCCCACGACCGAGTTATAAATTTGGGTGTCTAAAGTTGGGGAAGAATGAAATAAAAATAAAATAAATCTCGTACTGGATGAAATTATATTAGTGTTATAAATTTCTCTATTTATTTGAGAATATGGAGTCTAGGAGAGCTATGAATAAGATTATCGAATTGAGCAAGAAACGTTTAAAAATACGATTCTCAACTTTTTACAAATGTTATACTTCAATCTTTTATTAGTATGTATGCGTTTAACTCTTCAATTGAGTGTGTGAGGGCCTGAAATTTGGGAAATCATTATGAGAAGGACACGTTTTGATTTTCCCCTTTTTAAAACACACAAGAGTGTTTAAAAAAAGAAGGGGGGAAAAAATCAAAAGACCCGCAAGAAAAATGTGAGGACATTGTACACGGTTTATGGTTATGCGTATTAAGCACAACATTTGAAATTCGGAATGGCTAATGTGATCTTACAAGTGACCTACCCCCTTATTCTTCGCATTGTAACGAAATAATTGTTCTAGCAGTACTGAAGGTATGTGTTAGAAGAAATATCATCACTGTCGAATAAATACATTAAAAGAAAGTAAAAAATGCTATTCTATCAACACAACGATCATCCAAGTCAGTAAGCATTCCATATTCCATGTATCTTGTGGTTGACCTACTTAAACATGTAGACAGCGTTCCGATATTATTTATCTTACAGACCTTAGAAGGCGTTACGCCACTTGTGGTTGCTGCAAGGGGGGGACATCTGGACTCTGTACGTCTGCTGCTCGAAAAAAATGCAAATATTGAGAAAAAAGATGCAGAGGGATGGACAGCCCTCCATTATGCTGCAGCAAGGTGAACTGTTTCAACAAAATTTTCATACTTAGTACTAATTTTCT
This sequence comes from Mesocentrotus franciscanus, assembly GCA_037976565.1. Lineage (NCBI taxonomy): Eukaryota > Metazoa > Echinodermata > Echinoidea > Camarodonta > Strongylocentrotidae > Mesocentrotus > Mesocentrotus franciscanus. The sequence continues at coordinate 1,952,654 of CP137667.1, read as the reverse complement.
CCTTGACTGTATCACAAAATATTACTATGATTCAAATGTAATGTTGTTGCAATCGACAAAAACCTTCATCCTTTTTTATCAATGCAATACAACTTTTCTTAGTTTTCTCGAAATAGTAATAATAATAATTATATTGGGTGTTTGTATAGCACTCATATCTGTCACACTTGACACTCATGGCGTTCCTGTGTTGTTGAATTCGACACAAACATTCATCCTTTTATCGATGCCAAACAACTTTTCTTACTTTTCTTGAAATACTGTTTAATATGTTATTTCTGTAGATCCCATTTTAACGGTCGGTTTATTAGCGGCTCCATAGGTCATGTAAATTTGAAAATGAACGAGACACAACCAAAATATCACCTACAATTACATCACCTTTATTAAAACATAGTTGTGTAGTTTGATTCCGAAAAAAAAAGATGGTGCAAAAATAATTCGCCATTAAGTTAACTCTCAAAGCAAATATAATTTCGTCTATGATTTCAGAATCATGCTATTATTAATTATAAACTTAACATTGACAATGCTAAATGATACTTTGGACATAAAGAAGCGGTCTTAGATTGCAAATGTTAATAATATATATATATATATATATTAAGAACACAGTTTAAAATAAAAATATTCAAGCGGAAGTTAACGAAAAATAGACAAATGAAGAAGAAATAATGAAACAACCGTAGGAGATACAAAATATATGAGTTCTAGGCGTTAACTCTTTGTCAAGAAATGACAAATTTATTAAGAATTATCTCAAAAGTGAAAATGGGGCGTAACCTTTGCTAATAAGTGAGCAAACAAAGAGAAGACATGGAATACGTTAAAGAAGAATGAAGAAGAGATGCGCGAGAATGCCAAATAAAGAAGAAGAAGGACTAGAAATGCGCGGAAAATGGAAGGAGAATGGAAGAAAAGGAGCGCGATAGAAAAGAGAGGGACAGAGAGAAGGAGAGAAAGAGAGAGAAAAGGGTGAAGGAAAAAAGAAAAAGAGAACAGAAAGAGAGAAAATGAGAAAACATCACCATAAAAAAGCAAATATACATACAGTAGGCCTACATTTACATAATAAATAAACATTATGTTTTTTGGTTTTAATAAAGTGGGAATGAATCAATAATGAAGGATTTACTGGACCGGAAAGCAATTATGAGCACGAGACGTTCCAGGAGAGGCCATTTACCAATAAGTATTGCACTGAGACCTGGCAACGCTGATACTGCAAGGATTCTTCTGGATAAGGTACATGTATGTAGCCGTAACTCATTCAGCTTATTATGTTTATAATAATGACTTCTGTCATATAGCTGATGCATAACCATCAGTACCACCGTCACCTATAGTATACCCCCACTATCTCTACTTTTTACACTTCATCAACACTGAGTGATTTCAAGTACGGTGTTCGGTGTTGGTGTTGGTGTTGAGAACGTGGAAAGGCTGCTGAACCGAGCTCCAACACCGACGGTCAGTTTAGAAGGACGATACTGATCAAGTAATCGATAACACCAGGCTCAACACCGAGTGACGTCCTACTCTACACGCAAAAAATCTTGCGATAAAAGCATAATCCATTCAGAAATTCCAATTAAGTACATCATATCGTTTATCAAATGTAAAGTCATATTAAAAAATGAATAGAAAAAATATCATTTCTCTTGAAAAATATATACAGCTCCCATGATTTACAGTTGTTTTGACTGGAAAATGGATTTGACCTTAGCCATGATCGTGAGATTCGTGACAGATGCACGCATAGTTACCTGCGGTATACTGCAACACCAACACCAACACCAAACTTGAAATCATGAATTTCCCAATCCCTAGGGGCAGGTGTTGGTGAATGGCAAACTTACACGTAAATCGTCAACACCAACCGCGATACTCGTTTCAGCAGACGACATTCAACACCAACCCTCAACACAGACTACCGGAAATGCGTCATATTTTCCGAGGTCAACCTCAACACCAGCATGATTTCAAGTTCGGTGTTGTAGCTGGTGTTGGTGTTCTCACAACACCAACACCAGCTTTCAACACCGAACTTGAAATCACTCAATATTCCCTCTATGCAGTTCTGCTATTAGGCCTGCCGATAGTAATACGAATATTCGATTTATCGAATCAGCAATTTGTGAGAGAATGCGACCAAAATACAAACCAAAGTTTAATCGAGTTGACAGTACTTTAAATAGTGCAAAAGGTCAAACGGCGGAATTGCAATAACAACGAACAAGCTGTCAATGCTGCGCATCCATGTTTATACGCGCGATATAGCTGCAGGATACGCGCATTCCTAGCCGTGTACAGTACATGCGCACTGTTATTGGATTTTAATTCACACACTCGACATTTTCCACTGGGGTAAAACATGTTTCTTTGTGTCGGTCCGGAGATAGTAGATCTACGGGGAATATACATCTGATTTATTAGAAAATCATTTTAACATAGCAATGTGTAATTGGCACTAATTGCCCTGATCCAGTTCTATTATCAGCTAGTAATACCGGTACCGGCAGTATGTCTGCACTGGAAGTATTGATTGGAAATAGGCCGACCAAGTGTCACGTTTATAAGCTAAACACAGTCGGCAGAAGATCAGTCGCGGGTCAAGCAAGACTAGAATACAGAGAACTATGGTGGACGAGCTCTAGTCTTGCCTCTCGTCAAGATTCTAACTACATCAGCATAGAGATTCCAGATTTCTAGCTGAACGGCTGCTTCAACTTCAAGAGAAGAGATGGACCTCCGAAAAAATCACCTTGTGATGTTGTGTTTAGACTCTAGACTAGGCTAGATACGAGTTTACGACTTCCGTACACACAAGGACAATCGAACAAACGCAGACTAAACGATCGAGTCAAATTTGTCAGCACAACAGACAAATGACAAGGTGCCTGAGTCTGCAAAGAGATAGGACAAGAAGCAAGTCCAGACAGCCGCAGTGATGTTGATGGAGGCGGCTCCATCAAGTCCAGTGCAGAATATGAAGGGGTGACCAAAGTTCGCGGATATTTTTCTTTTCTTGCACATTACAAAATATCCAGATCAACATATATCATCTTCCATACGTCATAAGAATCGTAATTTATCATATAATCAGATTATATAACATTCCAAGGCTGTATTGACTTCAAACCAATGATAAGACGAGAAAATCGGAAGGCTTACCACTACCGACGTCTGTCAAAAAGTGTGACCAAAGTTCGCGCATGATATTTACTGCCCTCTTGTGGTGGGCTTTATATATTGTAAACATTCCAAAAAGTGACATAGTTCCAATCAGAAGCCGAACTTTATATTGAAACTTTGAAATAGATAATAATTTCTCTCTATCATTGAAATTTTGCCCGAAAAAAAAATCCCCTTGTTAAATTTTGCAAATAAAAGACAATATTTGTCATTGTTCACGTGTTGATTATAGTGTAGTCCCTATCTGCATGTCATTTGTTTGTTTAAAACGTTTATCATGTGTTTCCTTTTGTTTAATGTCAGCCATACATGAGTTCTCGCTCTTTTCTCTCTTTGTCTCTCCACTTTCCCTTCTAAATTTGTATTCTTACGAACCCCGTATGCGTAGAATCGTAGATTCATTAAAATTCACAAACACACAGATACGGCGCGGAAGCAGGCGCGCAGGTTCCGTTTTTTGCGTAAGAAATTGAAATGTTATCATTATTTTTCGGAGTAAATCCCTCTAATAAACTGATTTTCATATTAAAAAACACAATTTGTTATGATAAAAAGCGTGAAAAGGCTAGCTTATTCACATTTTTATGTCGCATTTTGACATTTGGAGTTGTCGACGGTGCTCAAAGATTTCGTTGTCTCAGTCCCACACAGGCATCGCGTATCGTTCTCCTGTTTAAGCGCATTTAGTGTTAATACGCGAACTTTGGTCACACCACCATACAGGATGTGAGGCTTCAGCCACAACCGGCCCGGACCCGGTCATGGAAACGACAGAACAGGCGCCTCGGCGACATTTCACCGACGCAACCGGGTGAGTTAACACATAGATCTAGGCACCCGTATAGCTTGCATGACATTAGGAATAGAGATCTAGATAATAAGGGAGATCTGGCAGTAGGGTCTTCCTCAACAGTCCATATAGGCTGTAGGCTAGAGTGTGCAGTACTAGTAGTATACAGGCTGAGCAATGTCTAAAGACAGAAATATCCATCTGGAACGGGGTATTTTCAAGTATTATTTTCATTTTAATTTTGGTCATACCCTTGGGCTTCGTCTTACACTACAGTGAGAGCGTTCAGAATGGGGGGTAGACTTTTCAGAGTAGCAAACGCTTTAAAGGCCAGGTTCATTGATTTTTAAATCGACTGAATTTGGTATCATTGTAATCAGAACATTACACTGAGTAAACTATCACATTTGTGTAACTTGTAAATTCGTGCGAAAATTATAAAAGTTGATTAAACTTGACGAAATATCACCCCACTCGAGACCCCGAAAACGCTCAGCTGATCGGTGCGCGATGCAGTTTGCGTGCAATTCACATGTATTGCATTGACTCTTGAGGACCGTACCCATTTTTACCCAACGTTGTTTACCTTCATCAAAGTCACCCTGAAAATATCGATATGGACGAAAACATACTTGATTTGAGTTTTGAGGAGATAGAAGAAGGAAGTACCTCGGACAACGACAACGACAATGGAGATTTGGGAGATCTAGACCTAGAAGAAGATCTGGAAGATTTTGCCGAAGTCGATGGACAAGCACAAGCTGTCGGGGCAGCCGCAGTCGCTGCGTATCTACATGAGCCCGCATATCACAGCCAGGCCAGCCGGCCCGGCGCTTGATCGAGCTAGCTGTGAATCGCGAACCGGACTGATCTAAGTTTCTCTCGACTTCCACTTTCCCCATTTATCTATCAAAAATCTAAACTAATCGGCCTAATCAGACATTTTCGTAATGAATATTTGGACAATTATATGTAAACTTGTCGCATATTTTGCCCCAGAAGAGTCGTTAGTTCAGCATGCAAAATGTCTTAGGCACTCCCAGATCCGACACATACACGCTGAGCTGCCCTCAGAATATGTGATTATTTTCCCGATTTTTATGGTCAAATGTGACGGTAAATAACATAAAAATCGAATACACATTTGTAGAAAGTATTATTTATTCAGTGTATCTCATTCAAAGTGCCTAAAATAAAGGAAATATCACAACTGGCGGTAAATATACAAACAACGTTAACCCATATCTAAAAATTGCAATGGGTATCCAACATTGTCCCGAATGTGTGATTGTAGGTTGTTCATAATGTGACGTCATTTTATCGCATGTAAATAACGCCGTCATTTCACTTTGAGAGTGGGTTTTGGAAAGGGTATCAAAATTGCAATTAATTTATTCCTCACAATAGTGAGGGCTTTAAAAGTACTTTAGTCATTTTGTTAATGGTCTCAGCAATCTGTAGAGGTGTGATTTGCCTTTTTTCCAAATTTCAATGAACCTGGCCTTTAATAGACTGAATTTGGTCTTCGCTTAGACTGTTATACTTAGAGTATTGCCAATACTATAGTTGCAGAGGATTTGCTTTAAGTTCGTGAACGTAGATTCTAACTATTCGGTTGGATCTACTCTAGCTGACGGTAATCAGACCACCGAGTGGCATAGTACACTGTTATGGAGATTTGTAATGGAGCACTTATGGATCAGAGTAGATCCAGAGACCCATGAATTTATATTTATGTAACAATCTTGACGGTATAGCCAGCTTAAATATTCATGGTATTAAAGTATATATAAAGTGTTAGTAAATTGAAATAACAGAGATTCACGGACTCAAAGGGGTCTGAAAGTAAGTCCTACAATAGTACAAAATGAACAGTTCCTTCACGTGATCACTGTGAACTTGCGAACAATTCAAATACTGGACAAAATCATTATTAACCAGGCAAACTTTGTTTTTCACATTTTGATAGTATTGCTAACGCTAGTGATTTTGCCTTGCTTGGGATGATTCTTGCAAATTTCAGAGCAATATAGATCGCTTACCTAAAGTTAAACTAGGCAAAGTCCCTGGAATTGGGAGGACTGAATTTTAGTCACAATTGCAACCCACTTTGGCCTAATATAGCACAGCATATGTGCTCTTCCTTGAATATCGTACTCGGTGGGAGATTTCTTTTATTTTTGGCACAGGTGTTTCTGGGCACTCGTCAATGGGCGACTGGCAGCAGCAGTTCATGAGATAAGCTAGCGCCAGTGGAAGACCACCACACAAATCCATAGGCTGGAACTAAATACATTAATTATCAGCGAGGTCAGATAGTTTGGACGAGGTGGCTTTACACATCACAAGGAAACATTTCAATGCCATTAGACGAATAGAAGAAATTACAGGAAATGCAAACAAACAAGCAAAATAACATTCAAGCAAAAATTGGAAAAAAATATTGCACGATAGAGGGCCATGCAGGCTATATTCATCGAATTTTCGTTCAGCAAGGTTGTTGCGATGGAACTCGCGAAAGCATGCCTCCTCACTAATTGTTGTGTCTTTCGTTCGTGGCACGTTTATTCCATTCTGAGTAGAGTTGTTCTTTTCATGTCTGATGGCAAAAAAAGTGAGGATAAAAACATGTGTTAGTGGAGAACGGAGTATATTGATTGAATTGAATCGAAGGTCCATCCAGTTCGGAATTTTGATCTGAGAGTACAATTTTATCATTACCTAATTAAGCAACGAGTGTCGTGGATTATATTCAGGCCTTGCTGTAGCTTGATTGTGTCTAACGATTCAAGTCCGAATCATGTCGGTCGGGTACAAAAGACTTGATTATAATTGATATGTTATCTTACCTTTGGACAGGTAGTCGAACTGAATGAAATTGGCTGCAAGTGATGTAGCGTCTATATTATAAGCCCCCCAAAAAAAAAAAAAATATATATATATATATATTGTTGGTTGGTTGGTTGGGGTTGAAGTTTTCATGTTTCTTGTTATTAATATTGATATTGTTCTTGATAACAGGGGAAAGCGGATGGCAAGGAGGGGCTATGATTGCTAGAGGTTGTTTAAGGGAATCCGTAATCCCAGGAAACTGGGACTTGAATGGGTTTCTTCCTCCCGGTTGGTCACGTGACCCGGGTTCCCCCTACTTGGTATTTGGTTTTTATTCAGCCTTTGTCCCCTTTTCCCTGGTTAACAGGGAAAAAACTGCCAAACGGTTAACATGGGGAAATTAACCCCAGTGGAATAAATGTTTAGAATATGCCAATTGCTGTTTCTATGTTGTATTTCTTCTCACAATACGACTATTCGATTTATCGAATCTAGAGGATTATGTTATATTTGATCTTAATTAAGGGTATCTTCTTTTATCTTATTTGTTTATAGACCGTGATCATTGTTGAAGTCTACTGATCGACCGACACAAATAGCCAGATCTTATTTATGATCACGGTGACTATCAACCGTGTCTGTCGTCGCTTGCCCCATCCCTAGGTGTGACTACACTACCCCGGACCTTGAGACTGCCATCGTAGCTGCCTTAATCACTGCCCGAAGCGCTTTTCACACTGCTGGACCTGCCGCCAAGGTGGAGAAGGTTAAACGCCCTACAGTTGCTGCGGCTGGCTGAAGTGAAGAATGGGCATACTTCTTGTCTCGATGGACTGATTATGTCGCGGCCACAAAGGTCACCGGCAGGGACAAGGTTATCCTGCTGCTCGAATGCTGCGTCAAACCCCTACGTAGAGACCTCACAAGATCAGCAGGTGGGAGTCTGACCGGCAGACCCGTCGACGATGTTCTGGCAGCCATCAAGAAGCTGGCGGTCCGTGAAGAGAACTCTATTGTGGCCCGTGTCGCGCTTCATAACATGCGCCAGGACCGAGATGAAACAGTACGCAGTTATGGGGCCCGCCTACGTCGCCAGGCAGACATCTGCAAGTTCCTCATCAAGTGCCCCAGCTGTGACGCTGACGTTAACTACACTGATGCCATCATGCGGGACGTCCTCACTCGGGGCATCAGCGACCCCGAAATCCAGCTTGACCTCATTGGCAACAAGAATCATGACATGATGCTGGAGGAGGTCTTCCAGTTCGTCGAAGCCAAAGAAGCCGGCAAACAATCCGCCTCCTCGCTCCAGGACTCCCACTCCTCAGTGGACGCGGCTAGCAGCACCTACAGGAAAGCCAAGCAGACAACTATTAAGGAGAAACAGGACCTTTGTGGTTACTGTGGCAGGAGAGGATATGGGAAGAGTGCCCCAGCCCGCATCCGTCAAACTCAATGTCCAGCATATGGCCACAGGTGCACGCATTGTGTTAGGCCAAATCACATGGAGAGCGTATGCCGCAGTAAGGACAAACCTAAACGTTCGTCACCCGGCGCCCCAAGTGATAATGAGGGTGCTATCTTTGATGCCCTTTGCTCCTGCCACACATCAGAACGGCCTCATCGTGGATCAGCCACCCCCCTGGACCACCATGTGTATAACGACCTCTCCAATACGTGGCTCAAAAAACGATTAACGCCCCAGCCGTTCATTAACATTACTGTCAGGATCGTGCCCGATGACTACAATGCCTTTGGTTTCGACCTATTTACCCCTACAGTGTCTTGCTCTGTTTCTGCTATGGCGGACACAGGGTGCCAGAGCTGCCTTGCTGGTATAAAGGTCATCCACCGCCTTGGGCTACGCGAATCGGATCTCCTACCGGTCGACATGAAGATGCGCACCGCTACAAGAGGCGGCATCATCCGTTTCTCTGGCAGAGGCGAGCGAGGACAGGTTATTGAAACTCGGCAAATGACCTACGTCACAGACAGCTCTGACAGACTCTTCCTCAGCAAGGAGGCATGCATCGCCCTAGAGATCATTCCTGATACCTTCCCTACGTTGGGTGCGACTCAGACGGGACACCAGGTGGGGACGCAAGCAGCCCTCCAAGACAGCTCTGGAGGAACTTGTTACAGCCCCAGGCGTCAACGCCCCCCCCCTACCCCAACCTCCTACAAAGCTGCCATTTCCTGCCACTGATGACAACCGTATGAAGCTACAACAGTACTACCAATCAATCACGTTCAACACTTGTGAACATCGACCCTTAACCCTCATGGACAGCCCTCCCTTAAAACTGATGGTCGACCCCGATGCTGAGCCAGTTGCGCATCACACACCAATACCCATTTCACTCCACTGGCGGGATGCTGTGAAAGCTGGATTAGATCATGACGTGCAGTTGGGCGTGTTGGAAGTGGTCCCCATTGGCGAACCTGTTACCTGGTGTCATCGGATGGTAGTTTGCGCAAAGAAGAATGGCAAACCGAGACGAACTGTTGATTTCCAGGCGCTCAACGTAACGCTACACGCGAGACACACCACACACCATCATCATTCCACCAGGCTCGGTCGGTCCCACACAAGAAGAAGAAAACCGTCTTTGATGCATGGAATGGTTACCACAGCGTGCCACTCTGCAGAGAGGACCGTCACCTGACCACCTTCATTACCCCCTGGGGCAGATACCGCTACAAGACGGCCCCTCAAGGTTACATTGCCTCCGGTGATGGATACACCAGCCATTATGATGAGATCGTGTCTGACATTCACAAAAAAAACAAATGTGTGTGTTATGTTTAGAAACAGGTTCATTGAAATTAACATGCCATTGAAACTAACATGCCATTGAAGCTAACTTAAAAATGTAGTGCAGCTGTTTAGGCACTGCTCATTGTTATTCATATTAGATAATAGTTGCATACACACAATGCAAGTGTATGCAAGGGTCTTCTGTTCTGTACACAGAAGGATGCACACATGTAACAAGCACATGTAATAAGCACATGGATATTGAGTCTGGATTAAACTACCAAAGCAACCACACGTGTTTCTGCAGGCTCCATTTTGTTGTCTCTATACTTATATTTATTTAGCCTAATAGTTATTAGTTTCCAACCCACAACACAACAGTGTGGATGACACCCTGCTATGGGCGGACACATTGGCGGATAGCTACTACCAGACGATGTCGCGGCCATTGGTCCTCCCCCCCCGTCAACTTGACAGAACCCCTGACACTCATGGCTGGCTCTAGCGCTGACACGGATGCTGACGCCATCGAAACAGGTATCGTCTCATCTTCCATATCCTCCCTGGACTCACTTCGCCTCAAATCTGTCATGTGGGACAGGGTGCGTACTGCCACAGCCAGCGACGAGGACATGCATTCCCTCATTGGCTTAGTTGAGTCCGGCCTACCAGCCTTCCGCCATGAACTCCCGGGTCCCCTCCGTGACTACTTCCAGTTTCGTGACGATCTTTATACAGTTGACGGCGTTGTGCTTTACAAGCACTGCGTCGTTATTCCCCCTTCTCTCAGGGAGGAAGTTCTGATCCACCTCCATGCTGCCCACCAAGGGGTCACCTCCATGACCGCCAGAGCAGAGGCATCTGTCTTCTGGCCCAGCATCACCCCTGCCATCTCCACCCTCCGTGCTAGATGCGACCATTGTAATCGGATTGCACCGTCCAACCCTAGTTCGCCGCCAACTCCGCTGACTTCTCCGGTCTACCCATTCCAATGTATTTGTGCCGACTTCTTCCATTACAAAGGCTGCAATTACTTGGTTGTCGTCGACCGATACTCCAACTGGTCGATAGTTGAGAGGTCCACCCACGGTGCAGATGGCCTCACCGCTTGCCTGTAACGCATCTTTGTCACGTTCGGCATCCCTGACAATCTGGCCTCAGATGGTGGCCCCGAATTTACAGCAGCAGCCACACGTCGATTCCTCCAGGACTGGGGTATCAATCATTGCCTCTCCTCCGTGGCATACCCCCATAGCAACTGTCACGCTGAAGTGGGTGTAAAGACCATCAAGCGCCTTCTGGACAACACCAGCCCTATCAGTGCCCTTGACACTGACGCATTCCAACGTGCGATGCTTCAGTACAGGAACACGCCTGATAGGGACACCAAGCTCTCCCCCGCCATGTGCGTATTCGGTCATCCTATTTGGGACTTCATCCCAGTGGTGCCCGGCAAATATGAGCCTCACCGCACTTGGCGTGCGACCTTCGCGGCTCGGGAAGATGCACTGCGCAGTCGCCACATGAGACGTGCTGAATGCTGGTCGGAGCACACCAAGCGACTTCTGCCGCTTACAGTTGGTGACCATGTCCGCGTACAGAACCAGATGGGATCCCATCCCCTTAAATGGGACAAGACTGGGGTCGTGGTCCGCCAATTCAACCAATACGTGATCCGCGTCGACGGCTCCGGGAGAGTTACACTACGGAACAGGAAGTTCCTTAGACAGTATGTTCCAGTGTACCCCCGACCCCCTTTGGTGATGGACAATGACTTTGGCACAACTTGTCTGAGTACTCGGCAGCCCGACCTGTGGCCAGACCTTGGGGCCCTGCCACTTCCTACTGATCAGCCTGGGGATCCTGCTTCCGGCCCTGCGACAGCCCTACCCCTGGTGCCACCATTTGCGTGCCCTGACACCCCTGCCACCAGCCGGCCAGGACCTGTCATGCCCCCTGTCCGGGCAGCCCCAACGACCCCTGCCACTTCTTCTGGAATGGTCCATCGAACGCCCTGTCCTTCTCTTCGCCCATCTGTGGTTGTTCCTGTCCCTTCGTCTGTCGACACGCAGTTGCAGCCGCTCACACCCGTCGGTGTCGCCCCTCAGTTGTCGCCTTCCCAGCCCCCCAGACGGGCCAGTGCCAGTTTATGATGACCTCCCGTCATGAGTTAGGTTTCGTTTTAGCCTGGTTCGCGTTCACGTTTATTGTTCTTACATTTTTCTACTTGTCGTTGATCATTGGCTCATATTTTATATCTTTGTCGCACTGTTAGACCTTCGTTTCTTTTTGCACCAAAGACTTGGGGGAAGATAGAGGATTATGTTATATATGATCTTAATTAAGGGTATCTGAAGTTTTCATGTTTCTTGTTATTAATATTGATATTGTTCTTGATAACAGGGGAAAGCGGTTTGCCGGATGGCAAGGAGGGGCTATAATTTCTAGAGGTTGTTTAAGGGAATCCGTAATCCCAGGAAACTGGTACTCGGTTGGGTTTCTTCCTCCCGGTTGGTCACGTGCCCCGGGTTCCCCCTACTTGGTATTTGGTTTTTGTTCAGCCTTTGCCCCTTTTCCCCTGTACGATAATGCTTGTACATTGATTGTGCTATATTGTTGAAAATGTTGAAAGCCAAACGGTTAACATGGGGAAATTAACCCCAGTGGAATACATGTTGAGAATATGGCAATTGCTGTCTCTATGTTGTATTTCTTCTCACAGTCCTAAATAAGTATCTTCTCTTGTATGATGGTTACAACAAGCCAATAGTAAATGTATATCACATTATTATATGATAATGATAGTAATGAATGTTCGGTAACAATGTTTTATCTATCAAGTGTCATTATTGTTATGTGTTCTATTCTATAGTATGGATAGCGTTATAATATAAAATATACGTGTACATATGATTATACGGACAAAATCAAAATTCATAAAAGGTACATCACCATTGCGTGACAATGTCTAAATTCCATAATTTATTTGTGTTTTTTTACTTCTTTTTCACAGGATGCATCATCTATACATCACAGCGACAATGCTGGTCTAACACCCATTCACCTTGCTACTGTAAGCGGGCTAACATCAATCATCGAAGAGTTGATATCACTAGGTGCTGGTTTAAATCCTCAGTCACACGATGGCCAGACGCCCTTGCATGTTGCAATCAGACTATGCCACTGTAAGAAAAGACAGGTTGAAGTGACGACAGCTTTGAAGCAGGTTACGTTTTTCTTGTTTTCTTGTTTAAGTTTCTCTTTAAGTGAGAACTGTTGGTGTATCTAATCGGCACACACACAAATACTCGTGCGTGCCCACGCGCGTGATTTTGTTTTACTTCTTTATAAACCGAATCTCTGATATGGGGAGGACAAGGTCTTTGATAATGAACGTTATAAATATTTGTTGATATGGAATTCATAAAATAAATACCCTCTCCGTTTGTTTTATTTAATATATACTTTCAACGATCTTTTCACTAACTGATGCAAGGAAACTTTTGTGAATGTGTGCATGTGTTGTGCGTGTGAGTAAATGTGTGGGAGGGACCATCGAACGAAAGTGGGGGAGGGGGGTGCTTAGCATTAAGTATGTATATGTTGATTCATTATTATTATGAGTAGTAGTAGCAGTAGTAGTATTAGGCCTATCAATATCATTATTATTACCATTATCACTACCATTATTATCATCATCATGATTTCATACGACAAGTCGATAGTGCCATGTGAATAGATTGCTGCAAGTATAAACTTAATACAAATCGTAAATTTAGAAAACTGGTAAGAGTGAAGAAAAAGCATTTAATGGAGACAGTCTATTTGTGTTTGTTTGTTTTTACTAACAATAATCTAGTTTTTTTTACCGTTTTCATTAACAAAATAGATACAACAAGAAAGTGATGATGATATATCCCCCGCGGAGGCTCTGATACAATTCCTTATAAATCAAGGATCCAAGATCGACATCAAGGATAACAAAGGTTTTACTCCGGTACAGTATGCCAAAGAGGAGCGCATTAGGCAAATGGTATTCCTGAGGTGAGAAAATTATAACAATTAACCAGGGTCTGTAAGATATGATTTAATATTTAATTCTTCAAAAATGAATGAATAAACTTAGGGAAATTATCTGCGTAATTAATGTATATATTTTCTATTAAAATCTTGTATGTCTCCTCTGAAAGATTCGATTTTAATTTTTCATAAAATTTGTCGACTACCTTTTTATTTTGCTGTTAACAACATTCCTTAAACAATTAAAATTGTGCATCATCACATTTAAGTCCAAATAGTCAAAACAATGTTGATACATGTCTGTAATATAAAAACAAGATATACTACGGCGTTAAACATGGATGAACGATATACATCACATCTATAAAAGACTCATACAACATATTTTTGGTTCTTTGGCAGCTTATCCGAAGATGATGTTCATACATTCCGGGGTACGTATTTCATCTAATTTTGAATGGTTTTACTTCTTACTAAGATTGTTCGCAAGGGTCAATAAAGGAAAATACTAACACACCCACCCTTCCCTGTTTTATTCACATTGCAAAGGTTTAAACAAAAGCAATAGTTTTAGGGCTCTATATTTCTACAAAACCAAAATACATATTTTAGAATGTAATATCCCCTTTTGGGTATGATAGTGCGGCGTTATTCTGCCATTAAAATAGATTCGACGATTCGTTAAATTATCATCTGTACAGCATTGATCCATCCGTGTGAAATTGAATGACTAATCATTAAGCTATCGTCACATTATATTATTCACCTTTTCTTATTCCTTGTTCATTTTTCCTTTTTTTTTTTTTTATAGATCTGCCAATTGCAAGATTTACTGAAAGTCATGGCAGTATTGGCTGTGAAGGAGGCATGCTACAATTGGATAGCTGTGACGTCACAATGTCGATTCCACCAAGAACAGTGCAGGCTGGTACTTGCCACGATGTATCTATAGCTCTAGTTACTGATGATCCCCCACCTATCCGAGAGAGGGAGTTTCTTACAGGCCATGGCATTGGCATCACATTCCCTGCACAGTGGCGCTATTCTACGAACCAGCATATAACGTTAAGTCTTCCTCATGCCGCAACATTGGTGGAGTCAAATAATGTTAAAGCTGACATTATCTGGAAACAAACTGAATCAACATCAGGTAAGTTGTCAATAGGATGATGCAAAGGAGTTGTAAACACGAAATACAACTTTACTAGATTTCCCATGTTAAACTCAGTGAAACAGTTAATTGATGAATATATATTTATATCAAAACTAGAGATGCGCTGCAACTTTTAAAGGTTATTTTGCATCGATCCTCACCTATTTATATATTTCTTTTACATCGAATCTCCATTTTATATCACCATTTCCTCAATTGTATTATTAGCCTAATAGAGTAAATATTGTAAACTAGACAATTAGCAACGAACTGATGAAATTTCAAATCCATAATATCAACTAGGGCCTTACAAAAGAACACTAACCTATTTTAAAACAGATTATTGTTTTGATTTGTTTTCTGTCAATATGTAACTATTTACAGTTCACCGCGATACTGATTCGCAATGTATCATTAAAGAAAGGGAAATCAACCTCGTCATAGATGCCGAATCTGTCATTAAGGACAAGGTACAACTATGGATACCGATAAAACTTCACCATGCTCTTGGTAAACGAATGGCGTGCACCCCTTTCCTTCCCGTTGACATGGCACATGGGCAAGACATCACACTCCGGATATACATAAATGAAGACATACCTTACATTGTTCAGGTAATATGAATACGCATATATATATATACATATATATATCGAGCATCTTTATTTAAACTGTTTTATTTACTATTTATATAACCGTGATAGACGAAATAACCGACCAAAGTGAGTATACCCTCTTTATTAAAAAAAAAAAAACAAACTTTCCAATGAAACCGCTGAGTGCGCTACACTGTCAGTACGGTTACCATGGAATAAATGTGTTGTACCTTGAATGTATCACAGAATGCGTAGTCTATCGTTGTCTTTAAGTCTTTTGTTTTTTTTCATTCAATTTCGTAATTGGTTACTTTAAGCTATTTAACTTTTGTTACGGGTTTACTCACATTTCTTGGGTGATGTATATTTAGGCCTATTATTTTAATCGATACGACAATATCAATTTCTACACTTCTGAAAATGGCGCATGGCTTATCTGGAAATTGTTGCATATATTGTATAGTAAGTTAAAAAATAGGTATTTAAAAAATGTCAGATTGTTTACTTTTATAGTACAATTGTCTCTCTTACACAGTTGTATCCACTATTTTAGTATCGCTCTAAACTAGAAATGTTTAACAACGGTGTCTCTGTATTTGACCTCCAATTTCAAGACTATCCTTTTGTACAAACAACTTATAAAATCACCTTGTTCATTGTGTTTAATAGACATGTATCGTATCGTCTTGAAATTCTTTATTATTTTATTGTCCAGACAAGAAGGAAATTCCTTTGAGTACAGTATGATACATCAAGAAAGTCACATTATAAAGCAATTTAATTCTGTTAACATGTAAATAGTGTTCCAGATTCAGACAATATTTTGGTGGAGACCCTGAAAATATTTCTTGATCTAGATAGTTGATAAAAAACACAGTTTCATTAATGCCTGGATTACATTTGCCCCGGGCCCCGTACGATAAATTAGTCTACGATTTTTCGTAGACATCGTAGGAGGCTACGGGCTACGATGTTTGTGTTTACATTATCTACGAGCATCGTGCCATTTATTGTATTGGCCCTCGGGGGCAGGCCGGGGCAAAATCCTTACAGAGGCTGCTCGGAGATTGTACGGAAATCGTTCAATTTGAATGTAATAGCCGTGCAGTCTCCGCAGCCTCCGCACGGAAATCGTACGGAGCCCGTGCAGCTTCCGTGCAATGGTTGCGCGGAGAAGGCGCGGTGACCGTACAGCCGCTGTGGCGTTTTTGAGCGTCCGAGTCCCCAGTATATAAGGAGGAGCTCTATGTATATACATCATCACAAACAACTTCACACTTTTACCGATCGCACATTATAAAATCTAGAAGTTCAAGATATACATTGTGTTGCAACAGCTCAACAGCCTCCACCCCAGTCATCAACATGAACATCGACAGTGTAGCCATAGATAGTACCAGTGACAAATAGCAGTGGCGGATTTAAGGGGGACACTTCCGGCCCATGCCCCCACCTTTTTTTTTTTTTTTATAGAACTGACAACCTTTTTTCTTTTTTTTGTTTTGCTTGTCAGAGAATTTAGGACAAACAGACCCCAAAATATGTGATGATTTTTTTTTTTTTTTTTTTGCATATGTCAGAAAATGTTCTGAAATATGTGCCGTGCCCCCCCCCACTTTTCCAAAATTCTGGATCTGCCCCTGCAAGTAGTACAGTGAAAGTGAATCTTAGTGGATATTATCGCAGGGTATAGACGATGGATATTTTGCTTTTGCATAAGTAAATGTTCCTCATGATTAAAAACTACTGTATGTATGATGACTACTTGTTTTTGAAGAAGTGCTGATGTGATATTGTGATGACTAAAAAAGTGCTATGCGAAATGCGATTTATGTGTTGATCTTTCATTATTTTGCTATAAAGATAAAAGAAATGTATTAAAGTGAAAAAGAAGAAAATAGTTGAAGACTAATGGTGAATACTGTAATGAAAAACATCCAACTTCTTGAAAAGATTGATACAGAAAATTAAAAAAAATCTTTTTCTGCTTTGACTTTTTTTTTTTTTTTTACTTCACTGAAGAATCGAGACGAATAATGAAGAACTGCTGGAGATGACCAATATATACCCATCTGAAAAATGTTTGGCCCGTCTCAAGGCGGCTGCACGGCCAGGGTGCGGGAGCTGTGGGGTTGCCGCGGGATGACTGCTCAATATCATGGATACTGCACGGGCATCGAGCAGCAACCTTGCGATAGCTGTGCAATGGCCGTGCGAATGCCCCACGAGTCTACAATCTCTGTACGATTTTTTTTGCCCCCATGTTCACCGAAAAATCGTACGTTTGCTGTACAATCAGTGCGAGGCCTCCGGACGATGCCCGTGCGGGGATTGTGCAATGCCACCTACGACATGTATACGGGCTACGGGCTTACGATTTTTTTCAAATTTGTTTAACTTCTCGCGAAACAAAATCGTAAAGGCTGCGGAGCCCGTGAATCCGTACGAAAATCTCACGGCCGCCTCCTGCCTCCGCACAGAGGCCGCACGGAAAAGGGGATACGGGCAGGATACGGGCTCTGTAGACTAATCGCAGGCCAAATGTAATCCAGGCATAAAACATGTGAAATATTTCGAAGTAAATATTTTAGAACTGTTTAACAGATTTCCATCAAATGCAACGCACTTTAATTTAATTCAACCAATCGTAGTAGGTACAAAATTTCATTATAACTATATGTATTTCAATCATTACATTTATAAAATGTGCTGTTCCTGTTTTTGTGTATGTTTTTTTATAAACAGAAAATTCAGGAAGAGGAGGAAAAAATTCTATACCGTCAAGTACATCCTGAAAAGTGTTTTGCACTTGAACCTGAGTCATGTGATCTAGAGCTGGAATGCAATGGGAGAAAAAAGGTAAAAACTATTCTACAAGGATTTTTAGGTTAGTATTTCAACATTCTAAATTTCATTTAAAGATGTGCTTAGTACAAGGCATTAGATGCAGAGAAATTTCCTCAATCCTACTGTTAACGGCCTGCTCATGCCGAGGTAACTCTCAGTAAACTTTAAATAGGCTATGCCTCTATTTTCGGCTTTGTCCATGAGTGAATAATATATATATATATATATATGCACATGCGTACGTGTCACAAACAAAAGTTGGTTTTTAAATCAGGATTTTTGTTTCGCGATGCATCTGCTACTGGCTTAAAGCAAAAGTAAAGGGTAAGTGTCAGGGTGGCATTTGGGTATTTGGTTAGGTCTAGGGCAAGGTTTAGGGTTATGTTTTGTTTTACTTTTAGCCCAGGGCTTAATTCGATTAGTGTTAGAAAATATTGGGGAGTAATTGGTGCAGTTTTGCGCAAGTGTCATAAATCCGTCCACAGCGTCGTTAACATTGCCCCAATTCTGTTTGGAGTAAAAATCACTAAATACTGTAATCATAATATTTTATCAGATCATCTCTGCGACAGAATTATTCAACCGGCAGGAGACACTAGTTTCGATGCCCATTACGACGGAAACCAATGCCAGAATGCAGATGATTACAATTTCGTTTTTAGCAACAAGTACCAACCAACCAAATACCAGCATGGCGTTCATGGCTATACGGACTGGTTTGTTAATCTTGTTCTAATCATCATTCTTCTCCTCCTCCTTCTTTTTGTCTTCTTCATCTGTTATTACTCCTAATGCATCTTCTTTTAATTCTTCTCCTCTTTCCCCCTATTTCTCCTCCTTTTCAAAATTTACTATAAACAACAGTATTTATCGTTTAAACATGTTTCTATTCTATCATTTTCATGGAATCTATGATCACCGCATGTTTTGCATTATGTTTATATGTCAAGATATGTCAATTTGTGAAATTTACGAAAAACGTATCCGTTGGTGATTTAATAGAAGTAAAACAAAAATATTGAACGGTACCTTCAAGAACAAGCACTGAAATACATTCCAGAATATCATGTAATTTCTTATTTTTTTACGCAAGTGTAATGCCCTATTATTATCAATCGAAACTAGTATTGTTCCAATGATAAAAGTGGGTTCACTAGAAAATGTTGTCATTTTCCTCCAAGGTTTCTCCACCGACATACACTCAAGCCTAGATGAGATTGTCCCTGGACCAAATACTGACCTTAGGTAAATTTACTCTAAGAAAACATATTTGTTTAACATTAACAACTTTTTCTGCCAATTATGTTTTGCTCATTACAACATGTATTACTACTATGCTTTTTTGTGGCATGCTCGTAATCATTATTATTTTTACTATTATTACAATGTTAATGTCGATCGTGTCAGCTGAAAAATATGAACACCATTACACGAGATAAATTAATAATGTGTTACTGTATTATTGAAAGAACTAATAGAGGAAAAACAAAAAAAAATGGGCTAGGTAATAAAATAATCTAGCCTTACTAGTCAATTCAATAATAGATTTTTTTCTCTTTTCTCCCTGTATTTCCATTTATAGCAAAGCTGAAGAAAATCGGAGTGAGGATTTCATCACAAAAGAGATGAACACTGATCAGTACTACCATCTTGGTCTAGCATTGGGTATGTCCTACCAGACACTTGACAGCATCCAGATCAGAAGCAGACAGCAAAAGGAGTCTGGGGTTTATACCCCAAATCAAAAAGCTGCTATCTTCATGATCCGCTATTGGAAATGTTTTCATCATTCTGTCTCCAAAGCAGACGACCATTTAAGAGAAGTGTGGAAGTCCGTGAGCGATTCAGGACATTCAATCCCTGTTTTGCAACAAGGAAGAAGAGCGGGTAAGGACGCACTAAATATTGACACACAATTAAACTCATTCTAAAACAATCCGAGAATATAAAGAACCTTACAAATAAAGGGATCATACAATCAAGTTCATTACTCGAATCCAATTGATCAATAAGACTAAAGAACTTCTCTGGTTTATCTTCCTTCTTTATAAAGAAAAGGGACCTGACAACAATGTGGAAGACATATTTGAAGAAGAATTCCCTGGTAAAAAATCAAGGACCGCCCCGACAGTAGGCCTACATGATTATGAGGCGGAGGTGAGTGTTTCCGTGCGGTAGATGTTTGTCGTTAATATTTCCAGAGACGTAGGATGTACTTTCAAACCAGGGTCCTGTTGCATAAAACTTACCACTTGTGGTAAGTTTGCCATCAGTATTAACTAATATGGCAACATTACTCAACAGCCATTCAAATCGAGGTTTCCATGGAATTTACCGTTAATGGCAAAATTACCATCAATGGTAGGCTTTTTGAAACGGGGCCAAGATCTTTACCACTTATTCGTGGGCTAGACGTTAGTCTAGTCGTTATCAATGTGTGTGTTGTGCATACATAGGCCTGCTAAACAGACAACCACATTTGTAAGTCTTTCAGCATCTATAGGCCTTCATCTGACAGGGCAGACAGATAATCTCCGATTTAGTTAGGAGCCTTGATGATCCGTGGGCATGGTGATCTACTATTAATTTATCTTGCACTCACGTAGATGTGGATCTAGTATAGGCACTGAATTTTAATTCCAGACAATGAATTTGATGATATAATAGTTAGAAACATATATAATCTATATTTGCGTTTGACACTAATAACATAGAAGGTGTCTTATGTATATCTTAAATAGGATAAACAACAAAGGGAACGTCATGACCTGTACTATAGATCCTCATTTCAGCCCTTCGATGAAACATTAAAGGCTCCTCCACCGGGCTACGATCCCGAGCAAGCATTTTCAATAAATAATTCAGATACCAAATGTCAGTCCTAGAGAAAATAGTAATGAATAATCACTTTTATGTCGTAGAAATTCAAAACAACCTCTCTTTCTCTCCCCCTCATTGTACCGTTCTTAGTCAAAGGTATGTATCTTTCATTTTGTACATTTGCTTATACTGTTTTGATGATTTGAGAAATATTGAATATAGACTTTATTTGGAGAACAAATAAATCTTAGTATATAGTACTGCTGTAATCCAGTTAATTTGTTTATCCTCATATTTTTCCCTTCACAGGGCTTTTATTGATTTTCATTTGCAACAAATTAACAAACATATATTCGAGGTAATTTACATTTATAATATAAATAAAATTGAATAATCAGAAACATATATATTTTATTGAACAGAAGACAAACATATTTTCAATAATGCATTTCTGATGTTCATGGAACAAAATGAAGAAAACAAATACATAAGACACATATTATCGTTTGATTATTGGGCGATACAATTAGATTGTTGTGACCACTGCTAATGATTTGGAAAATAAATTTCAAATTGTCAACATCTTGCCTATTCGGCAACTGGCAATGATTATTTTCCCCTCCAAAGATTACAGGAGCAAGGGGGCACTGGGCGAAGAGCCTTCATTATAAGCGACCTAACACTCCTAGCGTCAGAAGCGACTCCTTAAGAAGGTATAAAATGACTTTGAAATGCGTTTCAAAGGATATCATTAGTTTCTAGTTTCTATCAGGTATAGTGCAGATTAAACGCGGTTTGAGGGAAAATGGTTTATAGATCCAGGATGGATTTGGCAATTATTGTAATTTGCGATAAAAATCTCTTGCTGTGACCCGATACTAAAAGCCAAATACGGTTCAGACAAAAAATGTCATAAGTAAAAATAATTGCAGGACCTCAGTTAGAAAAGCAAGGAGGCTGATGAGGCTTCCATGGCTAAAACAGTTTTATTATCATTATTATCATATCTATCATTATAATTATTATTATAAATATTATCATTATTGTTATGATTATATTATCATTATTATTATTATTATTATTATTATTATTATTATTATTATTATTATTATTATTATTATTATCAGTAGTAGTAGTGGTAGTAGTAGTAGTATTGTTAATTTTGTTATTATTATTAACATCGTATAGTGCCAGCACGTTTCTAGAGGATGAGGAGGAGAAGGGTTGCTTTCCGAAACGTTGTAAGTTGCCCTGTCTTATACTAAATTTCTTCTTCTAATTGTTGAATTACATAGAATGAAAAGGTCGTAATATACCCTCGTTGTTTACTAATACTTAAAGAGAAGGTTGAGTTCTGGGAAGATGTGAAAATAATTTGTGAGCGTTATCATTGTTATTATGCAAGTGTGGAAGAACATCAGATAACAAATGTTCCCTGAAAAGCATGGTTCTTCAAATGTCTTAATATTCTAAATATGGCATGTAACATTATAAAAATCGGGACGTATTTTTATGCCACATGTTAGTATAGTCCCATATACATATTTCTGTGTACAGTGCTTGTAACTTTACCAAGACTGGGCCAAATTTCTTATCATTTTGATGATTCCAGAACCTTGCAGTACACACCTATACTTATATGCTAGATGATCAACTTTCCTGATCGATTCCACACCGTTTCTTTCACAATGCAATCGCATGACCAGAACTCAACTTTATCTTTAAGTCAATTTAATCAATTGGGCATTATTTCTCAATAGCATGAGGGTGGCTCGCTTCACGTATCCTGCTATCCATGCCATTTCAACATTCAGAGGTAGTTTGTGAGTTAATTACAAGGTTCTTGGAAGGAGACAAAAGATCAGTTTAGTATTTTATGTCGAGTTTGAATATGTTTGTTGAGTCTCAGACAGATATTTATAATAATTTACATTTCTTTAATGTTCAATTCAGATGGCGAATACATTCTACATTCAGTTCGTGCACGTAGACGGACCTTCTCAACTTCTAAACACAAACCTGACAGATTTCATAAGTATATTTTCTGCCTTTCTCTTGTTTCCAATGGGCTAACCCTGATTACTTGTAACAAGAATTGCGAAAAATGACTTCAATTTATTTATTTCCACAAAACTCATAAATACAGTAAAATATGTAAAACAAAGCAGAAAAAATTCAAAATATTACATTAGAAATAGAAACATGCAGTACAGAACGATACATAACACGATAATTGAGTTATACGTGGAGCGATTAGCAAAGGCCGAAGGCCAATCAAGGGCTAATCCCCAGCCAGGTTGGGATAAGACTTGTCTATACTAATCACTTTTTTATGTTGACAACTTCTACACCTTCTTTGATATCATTTTCGAAAACAATTACTGGATAGTCATATAAAATTTCAACATGACGATCAAATGAATCTCGTGTTAATACCAGAAACTTAGATTGTTATAGATGAAACGTATCTCTTGTCTGTATACCTGAATATTGCTCAAAAGTTTCAAACAATTTTGGTTTTTCATTTTTAGATTTTTGAGTAATGACGAGCATCATGAATATGAAGGTAGGCATCCCCTTTATATATTTAATATATATTATATATATATATATGGATCATGTCCAAAGCGCAGTAATTGCATCATGTTTACATGTTCGTTCTCATACAATATTAATGAAACGACATACAAAACATACCCCTATTAAGTAAAATAGAAATGCAAGAATATAAAGTATAACATTATCTTCTATGTTTTATTGTTTATTATTATTGTAAGATCACTCTTCAAAAGGTCCAGTAATAATAATATCAATGTTTGGTTCTTGTATAGAGCATATCAAATTATATCGTCTCTATGCGTTTCGAAAGAGCTTTAATACCTCAACAACCTCAACGTTGGTAATTCTGTTCAAAAGTAGGATTTTATTTCTGAAAAAAGGCGCTATATAAATCCAGTTATTGTTACTAGTAGTGTACCCAATATCATTTACATTTAAAACAAATCCACACCCTTATACGAGTTGAGCAAAATATTGACGAATTTGGGTAACATACTATCCACTGTATTTTAGGTCAAAAGTTTACCAACTAATTTTGGTTAACTGGAATTGCCAAAATGCACATAACCAGCCATAAATTGCCCTAACTCCCGACTAACTAGAGGATGAGGAGGAGAAGGGTTGCTTTCCGAAACGTTGTAAGTTTCCCTGTCTTATACTAAATTTCTTCTTCTAATTGTTGAATTACATAGAATGAAAAGGTCGTAATATACCCTCGTTGTTAACTTATACTTAAGTCAATTTAATCAATTGGGCATTATTTCTCAATAGCATGAGGGTGGCTCGCTTCACGTATCCTGCTATCCATGCCATTTCAACATTCAGAGGTAGTTTGTGAGTTAATTACAAGGTTCTTGGAAGGAGACAAAAGATCAGTTTAGTATTTTATGTCGAGTTTGAATATGTTTGTTGAGTCTCAGACAGATATTTATAATAATTTACATTTCTTTAATGTTCATTTCAGATGGCGAATACATTCCCCGTTCAGTTCGTGCACGTAGACGGACCTTCTCAACTTCTAAACACAAACCTGACAGATTTCATAAGTATATTTTCTGCCTTTCTCTTGTTTCCAATGGGCTAACCCTGATTATTTGTAATAAGAATTGCGAAAACTGACTTCAATTTATTTATTTCCACAAAACTCATAAATACAGTAAAATATGTAAAACAAAGCAGAAAAAAAATCAAAATATTACATTAGAAATAGAAACATGCAGTACAGAACGATACATAACACGATAATTGAGTTATACGTGGAGCGATTAGCAAAGGCCGAAGGCCAATCAAGGGCTAATCCCCAGCCAGGTTGGGATAAGACTTGTCTATACTAATCACTTTTTATGTTGACAACTTCTACACCTTCTTTGATATCATTTTCGAAAACAATTACTGGATAGTCATATAAAATTTCAACATGACGATCAAATGAATCTCGTGTTAATACCAGAAACTTAGATTGTTATAGATGAAACGTATCTCTTGTCTGTATACCTGAATATTGCTCAAAAGTTTCAAACAATTTTGGTTTTTCATTTTTAGATTTTTGAGTAATGACGAGCATCATGAATATGAAGGTAGGCATCCACTTTATATATTTAATATATATATATATATATATATATGGATCATGTCCAAAGCGCAGTAATTGCATCATGTTTACATGTTCGTTCTCATACAATATTAATGAAACGACATACATAACATACCCCTATTAAGTAAAATAGAAATGCAAGAATATAAAGTATAACATTATCTTCTATGTTTTATTGTTTATTATTATTGTAAGATCACTCTTCAAAAGGTCCAATAACAATATTAATGTTTGGTTCTTGTATAGAGCATATCACATTATATCGTCTCTATGCGTTTCGAAAGAGCTTTAATACCTCAACAACCTCAACGTTGGTAATTCTGTTCAAAAGTAGGATTTTATTTCTGAAAAAAGGCGCTATATAAATCCAGTTATTGTTACTAGTAGTGTACCCAATATCATTTACATTTAAAACAAATCCACACCCTTATACGAGTTGAGCAAAATATTGACGAATTTGGGTAACATACTATCCACTGTATTTTAGGTCAAAAGTTTACCAACTAATTTTGGTTAACTGGAATTGCCAAAATGCACATAACCAGCCATAAATTGCCCTAACTCCCGACTAACTAGAGGATGAGGAGGAGAAGGGTTGCTTTCCGAAACGTTGTAAGTTGCCCTGTCTTATACTAAATTTCTTCTTCTAATTGTTGAATTACATAGAATGAAAAGGTCGTAATATACCCTCGTTGTTTACTAATACTTAAGGAATTTTATCGCACGTAGGGCGATATAAATGATTTACATTCATCAGTGACAGCACGCGTCAGCGGCGGCGTTTCTTTTGTGATGAGTTTTGGCGGCATCTTGAGAGGAGACAATAACATACCAGCCCCCTTTGTTGTCAGCCGCGCGGTATCTTTCATGTGCGCGTAGCTATATCGGAATTTGCGCGAGGTATGTTTTGAATGTATGTATGGAATTCAAGTGGCCGGGATGGATTGGGTTCCCACGGTGTTGGCGAGAGAATTCTCATTCACCTTGTGGATTTTGTAGAGGATGGATGTAGACATTAATCGGTGGCAAATTCATTTAATTTAGTTGGGCTTTATTGAGCCTGAGGGAACTTCGTACTGGAAAATTATTATACGTGGATTTCACATCGGATTTTAATAGAGGAAAAGTTTCAATTTAATTGGACTTGGTTCTACAGAGTATACGGCGTAGCGGATAGTTCATACTGGGACGTCTTCTCGGAATCTACAAAGGTACCTCTGAGAGGAAAGTTAAGTATGACGATGGTTTATCCATATTCACTTCTTTACGTTCGTATAACCAGTATGAATTAATTGGTACATGTTTCATAAGGCGGACGAAGATCAACGATGTTAGATATCATTTTAATTTTGAACGAATAAATTGCATGGCAGTGATTTGACTTAAGCCCTATTAAAGGTACTATGTCCCATTTGCAGGCCAAAAAAATGACAAGGTTAAATTCCAACGGCATTTGAAAGACAATACTAATTTAGAACTTCCCTAAAAAAAAGGGGGCTTGAAAATGTCTTTAAGTGGGAAAATAACGACTATTAGTTGTCGAATCGACTTAGGAGCTATAGAGCCAGTAAGTAATAGTCTGATTTTTCAGACCATTGTACCGAATGGTCGTACGTTTTATGCTGCGCAAAGATTCAATCAGTTTAATTTTGGCCATTACAAGAAGTGGGTTATTGATGTAGACAAATGCTCATGTACCCTTTACAGCTCATTTTATGTATGTTATTACCAAAGATGAAAAAAGCCAGTCAGTCACTCAATAGTGTCTGACAGTGAAGTCTAGCAAGTAAACGGGTTTCCTTGCATAATTTGAATATTAGGACACTGCTAACGTTTAAATTTCACAGATAGGACATACATGACATATTCATAATTCCTGCAAAGTTCTGAAGAATTTGATGTTGGCTGCAAAAGGGACATAGTATCTTTAAAGCGACTATTCAATTCAATTCAATTCAATTCGTTTTATTCATTTCCATTTTCAATAAAAACAATACAAAGATAAATATACAATATAAATAAGCATATGCAATTTATAAGAAAATGAAAATAGGGAACTAAAAAAAAAAAGGCCAAATGGCCTTGTGGAGGCATAGTTCCCGAAACAGTAATTAAGAGATTTACATATACAGACAAAACTATTATTACAGTCATAGGTAATGTTGTAAAATATAATTACTGGTACAAGAATCATTGATATTTAGATATAAGATGCTGCTTCAAGTTTCTTTTAAATAGTGTTAAAGACTTGCATGAGGATATTTCAGGAGGAATAGAGTTCCAAATAATAGGAAAATTGTTTCTTACAGATTTTAGATATATATTTGTCTTTACTGGCCAAAAATGGATTGATTTACAGGTTTAGGGAATTTTGTAATTTTAATGTTAGCTTTAAGGATCTAAGACAAAGTTACCAGATCCCTCTACAGCCGATTGGGTTTGAATAAGTTTGAATAAGCGGGCGCTTATGGACAATAGTGAGTGGGAAGGGTTTTAGATGTGACACAAGTCGAATGGTGGTGAACAATAAGCTGCCGGAAGTTTTTCTTTATTCCTGTCGTAGGTTGATATGATACACTGGTTAGCCGCCTTCGCGCTCCTCCCCGATGCCCGCAGCATTTGGTCCAGTGTGTTGCCACGAAGGACTTACACAGGTTTCGACAATGACGAACAGCCACATAATTCTAGAACGCGGCTAGTATTTAACAAGCATGCCAGGAATATATGCCGCAGAATCGGGGTCGTTCATTGGATTATTCGGGCTTCGCGCACGAGCGACACGAGCTGTTTCCTAGTGATGCCGATGGAATACATCTTTTGGCAGGAAATGACTTGTTCCTTCAAAGCCTTATTCGCGAGTCGACGAACGTTGGAAAGACTGCATTCCAGTTCTTTGTTGTGGTTCACTCTAATTTGTTATTAAATTATTTGTAGACTGTTTTCATGAGCTTGGTCTCACCCGTGTTCATAACGGCGTCTGTCACTTAATACTGTTTTCGGTTTTAAAATTTATTCATGTTATTGTTAAAACGAAAGATAATTGTTCACGAGTAATTTTGTTAATGGGCCTATTTGCTCAAGCCTCAAATCGCTAAAAGGTATATAGTTAAATGAAATTAGCCAATTAGGTGATGGGTTGAGATTAATATGTTAAGCTCATCTACCTGGTGGGGTTGTTATATTATGGCACAATATAAAAACTTAATTAGTGAAGTTAGATTAAATGTTGATTGGACTGTAGAAATTGAATTTAAAATTGATGATATGAAATTCGGTTATTATTAATATTTACACCCCCTTTTTAAAGTATCGATAAAGAAAGCAATCTTTTCCGCGTATTACGTTTTGGTTGGATTATTGCATTAGTACAGTAGATGCTCACGCTTATAAATTGAATACGTGATAATAATAATAATAATAATATATGCGAATACTTAGGCACTTTAGTGCAAGTAAAAGGTTTGCAGACGTGAATATACCTGCATGTTAAGTTGTTGGAAGAAATTTCATGTTGAAGTTAATTCAGATAATTGACGCTGATGAAAGTCTTGAATTGAATACGTAATGTACGTGCAAATAAAATATACGCTCAGTGGCGGCGGGCGGTGCCCGTGTGGCGGAAATTGTCATTTTTTGCCTCTTCGCATATATATATGTGTATGCGTATATATGTTGATATATACATATAAAGGTTATTATGTGTATTACACACTGCTCCAAAATACCTCATGGGAGGGTTGTGTTTTTGAGAATATGAATTGGATTATTTTAGTTATAATAATTACAGTGCTTATATAGCACACTTACTTTATCAGAAGTCTCTAAGCGCTCTACAATAATGCAGCATAATTACCCTGGCTTTAGCAGTGCAGCTGTTACGCGCGCTGCGTTTCAAGGAATAAATTCCTGCCAGGTACCCATTTACTTCACCTGGGTGGAGTGTGGCAAATGTAGATCAATGTCTTGCCAAAGGACATTAGTGCAGCGGCGGGACTCGAACCGCGGACCTTGTGATCGACAGTCCGGCGACGTATCCACTCGACCACAACACCTCTACAGTTTGGCCATTGTATCTTGCAGAGCTCAATATTTATTGGTTTCCGGTTGGGGCCCCGATGATAACAGGCATTCCGTCCTGTCGTTTATTTATAACATGTACCCGCCTGTAAAGTGGGCATCTGTTCGCCTGTTTTATGCAGTGGAACTGTTTGCCTTCTTTGATGCAGTGGGGTGTTATACGTACATCCTGTCTCACAGTTCAAATTAGAAGGTAAACTCTGTTCGCCTGTTTAATGCAGGAACATTGTCGCCTTTTACGGGCTGTGGGGTGTACACAAGTTCTCGTCTGTTGGTGGCCCCTATGCAGAGAGTACTTTGGGTTGTTTTTAGGTGCAGATACTTGTATAAATTGATTAAAAGATTCGAAAGTAATACCCGGGTCCTTCCCGGGGTGGATTGGAGCAGTGTAACATTTCAAGTAAAAGTATCCTATATTCAGTTGGGAAAGTTTGTGTCGTAGTTGTTGCTATTGTCATGATGTTAATAATCAGGGTAACAAGATTCCATCCTCTATTAAATCTCAAGTACCCGCAAAAACGCATTCCGTTTAATTTTGTTGCTGTGAATGTAAGTCAATTTAATCAATTGGGCATTATTTCTCAATAGCATGAGGGTGGCTCGCTTCACGTATCCTGCTATCCATGCCATTTCAACATTCAGAGGTAGTTTGTAAGTTAATTACAAGGTTCTTGGAAGGAGACAAAAGATCAGTTTAGTATTTTATGTCGAGTTTGAATATGTTTGTTGAGTCTCAGACAGATATTTATAATAATTTACATTTCTTTAATGTTCATTTCAGATGGCGAATACATTCCCCATTCAGTTCGTGCACGTAGACGGACCTTCTCAACTTCTAAACACAAACCTGACAGATTTCATAGGTATATTTTCTGCCTTTCTCTTGTTTCCAATGAGCTAACCCTGATTACTTGTAATAAGAATTGCGAAAACTGACTTCAATTTATTTATTTCCACAAAACTCATAAATACAGTAAAATATGTAGAACAAAGCAGAAAAAATCAAAATATTACATTAGAAATAGAAACATGAAGTACAGAACGATACATAACACGATAATTGAGTTATACGTGGAGCGATTAGCAAAGGCCGAAGGCCAATCAAGGGCTAATCCCCAGCCAGGTTGGGATAAGACTTGTCTATACTAATCACTTTTTTATGTTGACAACTTCTACACCTTCTTTGATATCATTTTCGAAAACAATTACTGGATAGTCATATAAAATTTCAACATGACGATCAAATGAATCTCGTGTTAATACCAGAAACTAAGATTGTTATAGATGAAACGTATCTCTTGTCTGTATACCTGAATATTGCTCAAAAGTTTCAAACAATTTTGGTTTTTCATTTTTAGATTTTTGAGTAATGAAGAGCATCATGAATATGAAGGTAGGCATCCCCTTTATATATTTAATATATATATATATATATATATGGATCATGTCCAAAGCGCAGTAATTGCATCATGTTTACATGTTCGTTCTCATACAATATTAATGAAACGACATACAAAACATACCCCTATTAAGTAAAATAGAAATGCAAGAATATAAAGTATAACATTATCTTCTATGTTTTATTGTTTATTATTATTGTAAGATCACTCTTCAAAAGGTCCAATAATAATATTAATGTTTGGTTCTTGTATAGAGCATATCACATATCGTCTCTATGCGTTTCGAAAGAGCTTTAATACCTCAACAACCTCAACGTTTGTAATTCTGTTCAAAAGTAGGATTTTATTTCTGAAAAAAGGCGCTATATAAATCCAGTTATTGTTACTAGTAGTGTACCAAATATCATTTACAGAAAAAGAGCATTCCAAGCAAGCCATTTATGCATGGATGAAAGCTGGGGAAGGAGTAAAGCCGGCGGATTTCAGACCGCATGAGTACACTTCAAAACCTACAGATGACGAGGGACAGATAATAGAATCCGTTCACCATATCTCTTCAACGAGCGCCCTCCAGGATGGAATCCCAGTTTCCAGTGAAAGCAGGGATGATTTGAGTGAGGATACTGGCATGTTCCGGCTTGAGAAGCATGGTATTGAAGTAAGAATTCCACCGAATGAAGCTTACAGAGCAAAGGATGTCACTGTCGAACCAATCCATGACATTCCACCGGAGTTGGTGCTGAAGGAAACGGAAGCCATTATTTCCTGCGGCTTGAGAATGTCGCCCTCCGATGCAACCTTTGACATTCCGGTGACAGTAACGATGCCCCATTGTGGTATATTCACAAGGCCTGAGGCTGCAAAAGTCGTGACTTATTATCGCAAGAGTGGTAAAGTCTGGTATTTCTCATTGTCTCTCTCTGTCTGCCATTCATTAAATATAGTAATAGATATGATCAAGGAATTGAATTGCACAGTTACAAGCATCATTTTTTGGCTGTTCTTCATCCCCCTCCCCTAAAAAAGGCCCTTTAAACACTAAGACATGAGATAGTATGGCTTGGGATGGGGGAAAGAGGGTAGAAATGTCATTAATGATTAGTGTTTAAAGAGGAAAATACATTGCTGCTGCTATTTCGTGACATAATGTAAAAATTGCGATACTTATTGCTGAACATATATGTTTTGACATTTAAGTATAAGATTTTCTTATATTATAGTTGTGCTAAGGTATTGGTTAACGTACGTTTACTACATTTTCGTTGTTGATATTTTGCATGATTAGCTTCTGAAAGTTTTACAGCGATTCCTTCTTCCAACGGTAACCCGCGATGTGTTGTAAGACATCGCGACCTGGATGTCTACATGGACCACTTCTCCGAATTTTGGATTGTAGCTATCATCACATGGGTATTCATCGGAAAACGTGTTATTTGTACACCGTACATTCCAGTGTCAACTCCGAGAAATGCAAAACACGTGTTGTTTGTCCACGTAAGGAATGCAAACATTCCAAAAGAGGTTGGTTGTTTTTCCTTTTTTTCCTCTCATTTTCTTCTTCCTTGCCCTTTATCATCATCTTCTTAATTTGCCTTTATAATATTCCTACATTAGTCACATACGGTCGTAAACTTTCATCAAATTCAAGAGTAAACAGATCACATAGAGGTGTCATAGTGGTAAAGTTGGCCATTCACTTAACTTTAATCCAAAAGTTGGGGGTTTGAATCACAGTCAGGCAATGAGGTCCTTTGACAAGACATTAATCCACAATTACTACTCTCCACCCAGATGTAAATGGGTACCTGGCAATATGATAAGGTAATAATAATTGAAGGGTCCGCAGGACGAGAATCATGAATACTGATGTGCTTGCCTTGGGTGAATAAGACCCAATCATTGTCACGTTTATTATGCCCTGCATCTACCTATAAAGAGGTTTTATTCTGAGTTATTATCATGTCTCCTTTAAAGATACTATGTCCCTTTTGCAGCCAACATCAAATTTTGTAGAACTTTGCAGGAATTATGAATATGTCATGTATGTCCTATCTGTGAAATTTAAACGTTAGCAGTGTCCTAATATTCAAATTATGCAAGGAAACCTGTTTACTTGCTAGACTTCACTGTCAGACACTATTGAGTGACTGACTGGCTTTTTAATAACATACATAAAATGAGCTGTAAAGGGTACATGAGCATTTGTCCACATCAATAACCCACTTCTTGTAATGGCCAAAATTAAACTGATTGAATCTTTGCGCAGCATAAAACGTACGACCATTCGGTACAATGGTCTGAACAATCAGACTATTACTTACTGGCTCTATAGCTCCTAAGTTGATTCGACAACTATTAGTCGTTATTTTCCCACTTAAAGACATTTTCAAGCCCCCCTTTTTTTAGGGAAGTTCTAAATTAGTATTGTCTTTCAAATGCCATTGGAATTCAACCTTTTCATTTTTTGGGCCTGCAAATGGGACATAGTACCTTTAATTGTTGTGCAAGTTTCCATAATAAATAGATGTTTAAAAAAATTGCCAATATTGATATCATTATTGCATTTAATATTATCTTTATTATTAAGGCTGAAATATCTCTAGTAATGTTTGCAGATTCTTATTTTCGGTATATCCTCAATTAGACTTTTGAATTCTAAACTTCAGCAGTTTTTAATTCGATCAATTCATGTATCAATGTCTATTTTTGTCTTTATATGTTTTGTTTTCTTCTTTTTTCCCCATTCTCTCTCTAAGACCTATGATATACTTTGTTGGCTGGAAATGCTTTGAGTGGAAATGCATTTGAAATATTCGTTACATTTTCTTAACATTATTATGTTCAAGGTGCAGCATGGATATATGGCTCCAATCACCGGAGAGCAATTCTTAGTTAAGTGGCGTTCTGGAGGATTAAGGATAACTTGCAACGAAAGCACCCCCATGGAAGACGAGATCACGGTAACATTCATATGAGCAGTTTGAATCAAAATATTTAAAGTTTTTATGCATTTGGATTGCTCAGTTTCAGTTGAGTAAATGAAAGTCAGACAATCACTGCCCAAAATCTAAGCTTTTCAGAGTTAGGCAGATGCCTCATTTGAAATTAGGACTACATGTACTCGATATTGGATAGAATTTAGTGTGAAAACTAATTTAGCAATTTATTGATTGACCACAGACTACGTAACCAGTAATTTGGAAATTCGGGAGTTAGGGCAATTTATGGCTGGTTATCTGCATTTTGGCAATTCCAGTTAACCAAAATTAAATGGTAAACTTTTGACCTAAAATACAGTGGATAGTATGTTTCCCAAATTCGTCAATATTTTGCTCAACTCGTATAAGGGTGTGGATTTGTTTTAAATGTGTATAATAATGTGTTCAATACATGTCAGAATGGTGAAAATATGGTTTAATATATATAACACTTGACAATTGGACCGTTTTTGTACGATCCTGCAGCCTTATTCTTGAAAGAGATCTAACAACTTTACAAATTCATATTCCAAGGTAGCAAGGACTGAAATAAGAGAGTCAGCATGTGGGTCATTCCAATACTTCAAATACAACTGTAGTCCGTTCAGCAGCAAGTTTTATATACATAAATACATACATATTATGTACAAAGTAAATAAAGATGTATACACACACATATATTATGATTTGTTTTGGTAGACTCTACAGGCAAGTGAGATTCGACATCTGACTGAGCACAAAGTGATGTTCACAGTGAATACACGAGGCACTGACACGAATGAAGTGATATTACACTTCATCATGAAACAAAGCACAACAAAGCAGCTCATGGTTCCGATGCACTTAGTAGGAGGTAAACAACATTAACTAGAATCCAACCAACTGATAAATCAACAAATGTTTGCCATTCATTCAATCTGTCAGTGGCGGACCTTTGACAAGTTTTAAAAGGTAAAGAGCATGTAGAAAATTACCAATGCATCCTGTTTATATTTTATTTTAAATTGTATCACCAAAGGTGTTGAAACTTCATAACAGTTGGTTGCAATGGTTACCTCCTGAATATAGAATAAATGAAATGTCCCTTGTCATTGACGGATGAGATAGAAGCGGGAATCTTGACTTAGGCTCTTTTTGTCTATTCTATCTAAAGTAACTGCCATTTGTATTTACTTTCAAAGGCAAACTTTAGTCAAGGAAGTTGTTTTCCTCGTAACATCCATTCAATTTTAAACCATGCCCAGTCTTCTGTTACAGATGTGCAAACTCTTTGTCATGGACTTACATTATGAGTGTCATGGGCAGACATAAGGGAATTTTCGATTTGCACGTCGACATAGTGGACTGCTACGTGTGACGTCCTTCTAAGGCACTGCCATTGCACACACAATAGCCGGTTCACTTTACGATGGAAACTCACTTACTGCTTGCTTTGTACTTTTTGTTTAATCTCTATTTTTCTTCCTCTTATTTACTGAGTGGAAATGTAAGGATTTTGCTTACATTAATCATTTCTTTTAGATTCAAACTTGAATTTTGATCGTTAGCAGATAAACCAAAAAAAAAAAAAGATTAACAATATGGGGTAACGAGATTAACTTATTGAAACATTATTATTTGTGTGATTCAATCGCGTTTAAATTTATAATGCAACATTATTATACAACCAATAACACGAAAACAATGAATATATATTTTACGATGTTAACATAATTATTGTTGTTCCACTCTTATAATCATGACTAACTGACACATCACTAGGAGACACAGTTTCCGCATCCCCATCAGCAGCCATTTCTCTTCAAGATCCATCAGCAGCAGCCAGAGAAGTTTCTACTCCTAGATCCAGGTAATAATTATCTCTTAATCGCTAAATGGCTAAATAATTGCTTTTTGATCAAGATCTCTTTGATAGGATAGGCCAAATTAGGGAATAATATTCCTTCGGTAACATTTTCTTAGATATCAACTATATGCCAGCTAAGATCAAAAGTGTTTAAACGAGAATTGTTTGCGTTCTGATACAACGGTTTTGCAATTTCAATGTCAACGCCCATTATGACTACAATTTAGATTTGTATTGAAAGGTGTATGAGTATATCCCCCTGAAGAAACAAAAGGGGGGAAATGAACATAGAATAGAAGAAGATTTTAAGAATTTGAAGAAATTATATCGTCCATTTCAGGCGTATACTTAACATTGTTGAGAACTCGGAATAAAAACGGAAAAACACACGATTATGTAAAAGTTGGCCTTTAGATTATGTTCAGCCCCCCATAGGAAAAAATAAATAAATACATACAAATAATAATGATAATAATAGAATTGAAACAAATAGATCAACTGATGATAATAAAATGTAATGTATAGATAAATCAATAAATTTTAAAAATAATACAAGGCTTAAAATATTCGAAGAGAGGATCGAAGTTGAAGCGAGGAAGCATGTGATATCCTAAATACCTGGAGGATGAATGCTCTAAAAGGCCTTGAGAACTTACACAAGGGTATCTACCAAAACAAAAAGAGAATTGAAATATAGATTGACAGTCTCCTATGACAACTCAAGCTCCTAGTTCTAGCTTTAAAATGAAATTATCAGAATACTTCTACCTAAATTAATGGAGAGTTGCTTATGGAAATTATGACAATACGACTAGGCATTTATACTTATGCATTTGTAACATTACTTTTTTCCAATTTTGTGAAACAAAGCATAGGCTGCTTCTGAGCCCTATTTTTTCTTATCCGGGGAACGTATTATATCATGACTAGCACCATATTTTTAAAACACATAATAAAAACATGATGATTTCCCTTTTTTTAAAAAGAAATTTACCTATGACTAAAAATCATAATTAATCATAATTAAAAGTGAACCAATGACCATCAGATATACAAAAGAACATTCGTAAGAATGATGGTTGCTTCGTGGTCCACACACACGCACACCAATGACATATCAGGCTTTTTTAACAGTTGTTCGTACCATAACTTCATGTTATGAGGATTATAATTATACCAAGGTTTTAAATCCCAGTCGAAGCTCAAGCAGATGGGGTATGGTTTATTGAAGAGGCTAAGTAAAACTCCATAGTCCATACATGTATGTTTATTGATTGAAAAGAGAAAAGAATGAGAGGGAAGCACATTGAAACCTATCTCTGTTGTAACATCAAAAAGGTCTTGCATGTACATTGTGATTAAAGTGGACTTGCATGCACATGATATGACACCACTCAAATACAAACTTCACCGATGTGTTATGTTTGGAATCATGTGCATGCCATTGAACCTATTTTAGAATATGCAGAGTGCAGCTGTATAGGCACTGCTCATTATTATTCATAAGATGCATATTCACAATGCAATGAATACAAGGGTCTTCTCTATACAGATTGATGCACACATGTAACATGCACATGTATAGGGAGTCTGGATTAAACTACCAATTAAAGCAACCAAACCTATATCTGCAGGCTCCATTTTGTTGTCTCTATAGTCTCTATACTCATATTTATTTAGCGTAATACTTATTAGTTTCATATCCACAACACAACACAACGGCATCGCAAGCTGATTTTAAAGGCATCATTTAACAATGTTAAATCTGAGATGCATGCCCCTACGTGCTATCAGTGTCTGTGAAATGGTGTAATATTGAATCCCTAAAAAAATTGCGCATCAAAATGATCATGAAGCGCCTCAAAAAAAGTAAAAATCTTTGAATGAACAGTTTTACCATACTCATTTTCCCCCAAAACTGTAGTGTTATAAAAAAAGTTTTTGAAATTTCGATTTCCAATCATAAATATCATACTAATCAGACAGGCGAACTGCTTGTAAAAGTCATGGGGTTCCTTACTGACCTAAAGGTTTATAATTTATATCCATCCATGAATGAATCTGCATTCAATCAGCAGATCTATTAGTTTTATTGTATTAAAGAAAACCAACGCTCCTTCTCTCCCCTTTCCTTTCTTCACTGCAAGTCACTCTTCTGCTTTTTTAATTTATATTCTTGTATCTAAGTTGAGGGCTGCGGGCACGTCAAGCTACTTTGCTTATGCTGTAGCCCTCCTGCATCTAATGTATGTTAAATATGCATTGAATATTTTTTGTTTAATTTCGTATGTTTTTCTGTATAAAATTATATGAAATATTGTATCAAACCATACTATGTTCATGAAAATGTACGATGAAGAAAGGAAAAAAAAAGATGCAGAAACCAATAAATCAAATCAAATCAAATCAATTATCATTGCAGCATGAACTAATTCCAGGATTTTGTTTCAGAATCTGAGGCAAAGATACCCAATCCCTTTAAGGAGTTGTTTGACAAGAAGTTGGGATTTCTTCATGGGTTATGCGTTAAACGCGAGAAATGATGTGAGTGCGCAGAGTGACCTTGGGCGGTGCGAAAGAGCCCCACAGAGACTCAGCTTTGCTCCAGAAGTGTGATCACCAATACTGTGCTTTGCTCAAGCTTATTATGCAATCGTCTTTTGTTAATGTTCATGTGACGCCAATGAGTGGACATACTCAATATATATTGGTATGGAAAGAAAATAATGATGTCATCCAATAATGAAAGGGATGAGTTTCGTAACGTGCGATAAAACATATCATGTTGCTGGGAAAACCACTCGTCGCTGACGTTCTTTATAAATGAAGCAACATACTTACGAGTATATGATTATACCCTCTTGGTCACTCCAGTTCAAAATAGCTAGAAGCCCCTAGACTCCGTCACCTTCCCTGGCCACCGCAATATAATATCAATCCACGCATTATGTTTAGACTCATAACTATTTGTTGGCATTCATAAAGCTGAATAAT
Source organism: Mesocentrotus franciscanus (assembly GCA_037976565.1). NCBI lineage: Eukaryota > Metazoa > Echinodermata > Echinoidea > Camarodonta > Strongylocentrotidae > Mesocentrotus > Mesocentrotus franciscanus. The sequence goes on along the minus strand of CP137667.1, from coordinate 1,914,195 downwards.
TTGCTCTACATGATCGAGGAAAAGGAAAGGTAAAAGCAAAATGTAATTATGGCAATTGATTATGTAGAGTACTCCCTTACCTCTGACATCCTACCTCTGACACTTTTACCTGTAACATTTTTACTCTGATATTTTAAGTCTGACATTCTGACATCTGACCTTTTTTTTCTTCACCTCTGTCTGTACATTTATTACCTTCAACAGGAAAGTGAGTGACGCAATGCTAAATAACTTGGCAAGATACATTCCAAGCTACGCCTACCATACGTTTAGCGGAAAGCTTGGAATCGAGCAAAACCAGGCCAAGAACATTTTGGTTAAGTATAAGAGCGACTATGAGGAGGCGACAAGGGAATGCATTGCGAAATGGATGAATACATCAACCCGTAGTGTGGCTGACCTACATGAGGTTTTGAGAGAAGTTGAACTTGGGGGTTTAATTGTCCACTGTAATTAACAACAATACAAAAGATAAGCCACGTTGGAAAAAATGTTTGTCAACAAACACACACGCGATCGTGAACTCATTTTATAATGTGTATACGTATATTTTTAAGAGAATATTATGTTTTGCGAGGGAGGAGATACGTATTAGACCCAAACACTAGAATACAAGACTCTGTTGACATGAATGTAGGTGAAAACAATCTTTATCACATAGGCCTTTTTCAAGATATATATATATATATATATATAATGATGTAATGAGGCAGCCGTGCATGAATGCCAATAGAGTATTCTCCTAATCTTTGAAAATGAAACATTTTTTGAATGATTTTGTAGAGGTTGTCATTTATGAAGTTCAAAATCCTTATTTATGCCTCCGCCCACCGAAGGTCGTGCAGTAGGCTTTATATGTTCGGGTTGTCTGTCTGTACGTCCGTCCCGCTTCCTTGTTATCGCATTATTTTAAGAACCGCTTACGTTAAGAAGTTCAAATTTAATGATAGTACGTATCACCATAGGAAGACAATCTACTTAGATTATGGAGTAACTACGTCAAAGGTCACAGAGTTCAATTTTTGAAATTCCCACTATTAGCCTCGTTATTGCAAAATCTCTAGAACCACTAGAGAGAGATATGAGGCTCAACGTTGGCAAAAATATGTATATTCATAGGAGGATGATCTGATCAAATTTTGGAGCAACTAGGTCAAATGTGACAGTTCAATTAATGAAATTTCAGGTTTTAGCCTTGCTTTTGTGATATCTCAAAAAAACAATAGAGATATGGGCTCAAACGTGGTGTTAGTATGTATCATCATTGGAAGACAAAATTATTAGATGTAAGGTAAGTAGGTCAAAGGTCACATATGTCAATTTCTGGAATTAAAGGTTTTAATCATTGCTATCGCAAAATCTAAACATGGTGACAGTAGAACTGTAGGAAGATGGTCCAATTACATTTTGGGACTAGTAGGTCAAGATCTTAGTCGTCAGTTGACTTTTCATTATAGGCTTTTTGTTTTCATCGCGTTATGTCATGAATAATTTTCATCAATTTCCAATACTTAATTTAGGGCGGAGGCCTAAAGGAGACGCAGTCGCATTCATCATGTTGTGTATAAGTCTGTAATGGTGCTCGTCGAATGTGTCTCTCTGTTTAGAATATATTTCTTGCTGCATAAGTCTGCACATTTTCATGATGAATGCCCTATGTATGTATAACTAATATATTATACCTCATCGATCAGATTGGATTTGTGTGTATAAGTCTGGAGATTAAAACAGTGAATGCCCAATTTATATAGCTATCGTAACAAATGATATCACGATGTTCAGTGTGGATTTGTGTGCATAAGTCTGTACACGATGTTTAATGTTCAATGTATATGTATTTCATATGATAGTATATATCTCTCGCTTTTGAGTTCAAATATATAAGTGCATAAGTCTGTACAATGATAATATACAAAATCAATTGCATATATATATATTTCAAGTAATATCATACTGAGATTAGATGTTTGTGCAAAAGTCCGCACACCATAATTGTCAATGTCAAATGTTTATATATATATATCTCATTTAATATCACTGAGATTGGATTTTGGTGCATAAGTCTGCACATTGTAATGGTGAATGTCAAATGCATATATATTTCATGTAATATCATACTGAGATTGGATTTGTGTGCTTAAGTCTGCACATTATAATGGTGAATATCAAATCCATATATATTTCATAACGTATCATACTGAGATTGGATTTTTGTGCATAAGTCTCCATATAATAATTGTGAATGTCCAATGTATATATATTTTATGTAATATCATACTGAAATTGTATTTTTGTGCATAAGTCTGCACATTATAATGGTGAATGTCAAATGTATATATATTTTATGTAATATCATACTGATATTGGATTTGTGTGCAAAAGTCTGCATATTATAATGGTGAATGTTTAATGCATATATATATGTCATGTAATATCATACTAAGTTTGGATTTTCATGCATAAGTCTGCACAATTCAATGGTGAATGTCAAATGCGTATATATTTTATGTAATATCATACTGAGTTTGGATTTTCGTGCATTAGTCTGCACTGTATAATGGTGAATATCAAATCCATATATATTTCATAACGTATCATACTGAGATTGGATTTTTGTGCATAAGTCTCCATATTATAATTGTGAATGTCCAATGTATATATATTTCATGTAATATCATACTGAAATTGTATTTTTGTGCATAAGTCTGCACATTATAATGGTGAATGTCAAATGTATATATTTTTCATGTAATATCATACTGAGATTGGATTTGTGTGCATAAGTCTGCATATTATAATTGTGAATGTCCAATGCAGATATATTTCATGTTATATCATACCGAGATAGGATTTTTGTGTATAAGTCTGCAAATTAAAATAGTTAATGTCAAATGAATATATATTTCATTTAATATCATACTAAGATTGGATTTGTGTGCATAAGTCTGCACATTATAATTGTTAATGTCAAATGAATATATATTTCATAACGTATCATACTGAGATTGGATTTTCGTGCATAAGTCTGCACAATTCAATGGTAAATGTCAAATGCGTATATATTTTATGTAATATCATACTGAGTTTGGATTTTCGTGCATAAGACTGCACACCACAATGTTTAATGTCCAATGCAGATATATTTCATGTTATATCATACCGAGATAGGATTTTTGTGTATAAGTCTGCAAATTAAAATAGTTAATGTCAAACGAATATATATTTCATTTAATATCATACTAAAATTGGATTTTTGTGCATAAGTCTGCACATTAAAATGGTGAATGTCAAATGTATATATATTTCATGTGATATCATACTGAGATTGTATTTCTGTGCATAAATCTGCACACCACAACGTTTAATGTCCAACGCTTATATATTTCATGTAATATTATACAGATATTGGATTTTTGTGCATAAGTCTGCACATTGTAATGGTGAATGTCAAATGAATATATATCTCATGTAATATCATACTGAGTTTGGATTTTCGTGCAGAAGTCTGCACATTATAATGGTAAATGTCAAATGCATATATATTTCATGTGATATCATACTGAGATTGGATTTTTGTGCATAAGCCTTCACATTAAAATAGTTAACGTCAAATGCATATATATTTCATGTAATAGCATACTGAGATTGGATTTGTGTGCATAAGTCTGCACATTATAATGGTGAATGTCAAATGCATATATATTTCATGTGATATCATACTGAGATTGGATTTTTGTGCATAAGTCTGCACACCACAACGTTTAATGTCCAATGCAGATATATTTCATGTTATATCATACCGAGATTGGATTTTTGTGCATAAGCCTTCACATTAAAATAGTTAACGTCAAATGCATATATATTTCATGTAATATTATACAGATATTGGATTTTTGTGTATAAGTCTGCACAGTTTAATAGATATATATTTAATATAATATCATACTGAGATTGGATTTTTGTGCATAAGTCTGCACATGATGAAGGTGAATGTCAAATGCATATATATCTCATGTAATATCATACTGAGTTTGGACTTTCGTGCATAAGGCTGCACTCCACAATGTTTAATGTACAATGCATATACATTTCATGTAATATCATACTGAGATTGGATTTGTGTGGTTAAGTCTGCACATTATAATGGTGAATGTCAAATGCATATACATTTCATGTAATATCATACTGAGATCGGATTTGTGTGGTTAAGTCTGCACATTATAATGGTGAATGTCAAATGCATATACATTTCATGTGATATCATACTGAGATTGGATTTGTGTGCATAAGTCTGGACATTATAATGGTGAATGTCAAATGAATATATATTTCATGTAATATACTGAGATTGGATTTGTGTGGTTAAGTCTGCACATTATAATGGTGAATGTCAAATGAATATATATTTCATGTGATATCATACTGAGATTGGATTTTTGTGCATAAGTCTGCACACCACAACGTTTAATGTTTTTGTTATTGTCCTTAAAGTACAAGTCCACTCCACTGAAAAGTTGAGCTGATTAGATAGACAAAAATATAAAAAGCCCAAATATAACTTGGTTTTGGAAAATGGTGCTCAGATTTATTTTTAATAATTTTTTTTAATGAGCAAAAAACAAGTTAATGATCGAGTCGGTTGTGACGTAGGGTCCTCACAACACAGATTGTAATGTAATGCATACGTCTTTGTTTGCTCGATTTCATTCACCTGATAAGAATAATGAAACACTATTATTCTTATCAGGTGAATGAAATAGTTTGTATAGAGGCACTTCACAAAGACGTATGCATTAAATTTGGTTACATTACGAAAATAGCCTATTGTCAGAATGTATACCGCTGGCACTTTCGTTGTGAGGAGCATACGTCACATCCGTACAGTCTGCACAGTTTAATAGATATATATTTAATATAATATCATACTGAGATTGGATTTTTGTGCATAAGTCTGCACATGATGAAGGTGAATGTCAAATGCATATATATTTCATGTAATGTCATACTGAGATTGGATGTGTGTGCTTAAGTCTGCACATTATAATGGTTAATTTCAAATGCATATACATTTCATGTGATATCATACTGAGATTGGATTTGTGTGGTTAAGTCTGCACATTATAATGGTGAATGTCAAATGCATATACATTTCATGTAATATCATACTGAGATCGGATTTGTGTGGTTAAGTCTGCACATTATAATGGTGAATGTCAAATGCATATATATTTCATGTGATATCATACTGAGATTGGATGTTTGTGCATAAGTCTGCACATTAAAATGGTGAATGTCAAATGCATATATATTTCATGTGATATCATACTGAGATTGGATTTGTGTGCATAAGTCTGCACACCACAACGTTTAATATCCAACGCTTATATATTTCATGTAATAATATACAGATATAGGATTTTTGTGTATAAGTCTGCACAATTCAATGGGTATATATTTTATATAATATCATACTGAAATTGGATTTGTGTGCATAAGTCTGCACATTATAATGGTGAATGTCAAATGAATATATATTTCATGAAATATCATACTGAGATTGGATTTGTGTGCTTAAGTCTGCACATTATAATGTTGAATGTCAAATGCATCTATATTTCATGTAATATCATACTGAGATTGAATTTGTGTGCATAAGTCTGCACATTGTAATGGTGAATGTCAAATGCATATATATTTCATGTAATATCATACTGAGATTGGATTTGTGTGCTTAAGACTGCACATTATAATGGTGAAAGTCAAATGTATATATTTTTCATGTAATATCATACTGAGATTGGATTTGTGTGCATAAGTCTGCATATTATAATTGTGAATGTCCAATGCAGATATATTTCATGTTATATCATACCGAGATAGGATTTTTGTGTATAAGTCTGCAAATTAAAATAGTTAATGTCAAATGAATATATATTTCATTTAATATCATACTAAGATTGGATTTGTGTGCATAAGTCTGCACATTATAATTGTTAATGTCAAATGAATATATATTTCATAACGTATCATACTGAGATTGGATTTTCGTGCATAAGTCTGCACAATTCAATGGTGAATGTCAAATGCGTATATATTTTATGTAATATCATACTGAGTTTGGATTTTCCTGCATAAGACTGCACACCACAATGTTTAATGTCCAATGCAGATATATTTCATGTTATATCATACCGAGATAGGATTTTTGTGTATAAGTCTGCAAATTAAAATAGTTAATGTCAAACGAATATATATTTCATTTAATATCATACTAAAATTGGATTTGTGTGCATAAGTCTGCACATTAAAATGGTGAATGTCAAATGTATATATATTTCATGTGATATCATACTGAGATTGTATTTCTGTGCATAAATCTGCACACCACAACATTAAATGTCCAACGCTTATATATTTCATGTAATATTATACAGATATTGGATTTTTGTGCATAAGTCTGCACATTGTAATGGTGAATGTCAAATGAATATATATCTCATGTAATATCATACTGAGTTTGGATTTTCGTGCAGAAGTCTGCACATTATAATGGTGAATGTCAAATGCATATATATTTCATGCGATATCATACTGAGATTGGATGTTTGTGCAAAAGTCTGCACATTGTAGTGGTGAAAGTCAAATGAATATATATCTCATGTAATATCATACTGAGTTTGGATTTTCGTGCAGAAGTCTGCACATTACAATGTTTAATGTCCAATGCATATATATTTCATGTTATATCATACTGAGATTGGATTTTTGTGCATAAGTCTGCACATTAAAATAGTTAATGTCAAATGCATATATATTTCATGTAATATCATACTGAGATTGGATTTGTGTGCATAAGTCTGCACATTATAATGGTGAATGTCAAATGCATATATATTTCATGTGATATCATACTGAGATTGGATTTTTGTGCATAAGTCTGCACACCACAACGTTTAATGTCCAATGCAGATATATTTCATGTTATATCATACTGAGATTGGATTTGTGTGCATAAGTCTGCACATTAAAATAGTTAACGTCAAATGCATATATATTTCATGTAATATTATACAGATATTGGATTTTTGTGTATAAGTCTGCACAGTTTAATAGATATATATTTAATATAATATCATACTGAGATTGGATTTTTGTGCATAAGTCTGCACATGATGAAGGTGAATGTCAAATGCATATATATCTCATGTAATATCATACTGAGTTTGGACTTTCGTGCATAAGGCTGCACTCCACAATGTTTAATGTACAATCCCGATATATTTCATGTAATATCATACCGAGATTGGATTTGTGTGCATAAGTCTGCACATCATAATGGTGAATGACAAATGCATGTACATTTCATGTAATATCATACTGAGATTGGATTTGTGTGCATAAGTCTGCACATTATAATGGTGAATGTCAAATGCATATATATTTCATGTAATATCATACTGAGATTGGATGTGTGTGCTTAAGTCTGCACATTATAATGGTTAATTTCAAATGTATATGCATTTCATGTAATATCATACTGAGATTGGATTTGTGTGGTTAAGTCTGCACATTATAATGGTGAATGTCAAATGCATATACATTTCATGTAATATCATACTGAGATCGGATTTGTGTGGTTAAGTCTGCACATTATAATGGTGAATGTCAAATGCATATATATTTCATGTGATATCATACTGAGATTGGATGTTTGTGCATAAGTCTGCACATTGTAGTGGTGAAAGTCAAATGAATATATATCTCATGTAATATCATACTGAGTTTGGATTTTCGTGCAGAAGTCTGCACACCACAATGTTTAATGTCCAGTGCAGATATATTTCATGTTATATCATACCGAGATTGGATTTTTGTGCATAAGCCTTCACATTAAAATAGTTAACGTCAAATGCATATATATTTCATGTAATAGCATACTGAGATTGGATTTGTGTGCATAAGTCTGCACATTATAATGGTGAATGTCAAATGCATATATATTTCATGTGATATCATACTGAGATTGGATTTTTGTGCATAAGTCTGCACACCACAACGTTTAATGTCCAATGCAGATATATTTCATGTTATATCATACTGAGATTGGATTTGTGTGCATAAGTCTGCACATTATAATGGTGAATGTCAAATGCATATATATTTTTATGTAATATTATACAGATATTGGATTTTTGTGTATAAGTCTGCACAGTTTAATAGATATATATTTAATATAATATCATACTGAGATTGGATTTTTGTGCATAAGTCTGCACATGATGAAGGTGAATGTCAAATGCATATATATTTCATGTAATATCATACTGAGTTTGGACTTTCGTGCATAAGTCTGCACTCCACAATGTTTAATGTACAATCCCGATATATTTCATGTAATATCATACTGAGATTGGATTTGTGTGCATAAGTCTGCACATTATAATGGTGAATGTCAAATGCATATATATTTCATGTAATATCATACTGAGATTGGATTTGTGTGCATAAGTCTGCACATTATAATGGTGAATGTCAAATGCATATATATTTCATGTGATATCATACTGAGATTGGATGTTTGTGCATAAGTCTGCACATTAAAATGGTGAATGTCAAATGCATATATATTTCATGTAATGTCATACTGAGATTGGATGTGTGTGCTTAAGTCTGCACATTATAATGGTTAATGTCAAATGCATATACATTTCATGTAATATCATACTGAGATTGGATTTGTGTGGTTAAGTCTGCACATTATAATGGTGAATGTCAAATGCATATACATTTCATGTAATATCATACTGAGATTGGATTTGTGTGCATAAGTCTGCATATTATAATGTTGAATGTCAAATGCATATATATTTCATGTAATATCATACTGAGATTGGATTTCTGTGCATAAGTCTGCACATTATAAAGGTGAATGTCAAATGAATATTTACTTCATGTAATGTCATACTGAGTTTGGATTTGTGTGGTTAAGTCTGCACATTATAATGGTGAATGTCAAATGCATATACGTTTCATGTAATATCATACTGAGATTGGATTTGTGTGCATAAGTCTGCACATTATAATGGTGAATGTCAAATGAATATATATTTCATGTAATATACTGAGATTGGATTTGTGTGGTTAAGTCTGCACATTATAATGGTGAATGTCAAATGAATATATATTTCATGTAATATACTGAGATTGGATTTGTGTGGTTAAGTCTGCACATTATAATGTTGAATGTCAAATGCATCTATATTTCATGTAATATCATACTGAGATTGAATTTGTGTGCATAAGTCTGCACATTGTAATGGTGAATGTCAAATGCATATATATTTCATGTAATATCATACTGAGATTGGATTTGTGTGCATAAGTCTGCACATTATAATGGTGAATGTCAAATGCATATATATTTCATGTAATATCATACTGAGATTGGATTTGTGTGCATAAGTCTGCACATTATAATGGTGAATGTCAAATGCATATATATTTCATGTAATATCATACTGAGATTGGATTTGTGTGCTTAAGTCTGCACATTATAATGGTGAATGTCAAATGCATATACATTTCATTTAATATCATACTGAGATTGGATTTGTGTGCATAAGTCTGCACATTGTAATGGTGAATGTCAAATGCATATATATTTCATGTAATATCATACTGAGATTGGATTTGTGTGCATAAGTCTGCACATTATAATGGTGAATGTCAAATGCATATATATTTCATGTGATATCATACTGAGATTGGATGTTTGTGCATAAGTCTGCACATTAAAATGGTGAATGTCAAATGCATATATATTTCATGTAATATCATACTGAGATTGGATTTGTGTGCATAAGTCTGCACATTATAATGGTGAATGTCAAATGCATATATATTTCATGTGATATCATACTGAGATTGGATGTTTGTGCATAAGTCTGCACATTAAAATGGTGAATGTCAAATGCATATATATTTCATGTGATATCATACTGAGATTGGATTTGTGTGCATAAGTCTGCACATTACAATGTTTAATGTCAAATGCATATATATTTCATGTAATAATATACAGATATAGGATTTTTGTGTATAAGTCTGCACAATTCAATGGGTATATATTTTATATAATATCATACTGAAATTGGATTTGTGTGCATAAGTCTGCACATTATAATGGTGAATGTCAAATGAATATATATTTCATGAAATATCATACTGAGATTGGATTTGTGTGCTTAAGACTGCACATTATAATGGTGAAAGTCAAATGTATATATTTTTCATGTAATATCATACTGAGATTGGATTTGTGTGCATAAGTCTGCACATTATAATTGTGAATGTCAAATGCAGATATATTTCATGTTATATCATACTGAGATTGGATTTTTGTGTATAAGTCTGCACATTAAAATAGTTAATGTCAAATGAATATATATTTCATTTAATATCATACTGAGATTGGATTTGTGTGCATAAGTCTGCACATTATAATTGTTAATGTCAAATGAATATATATTTCATAACGTATCATACTGAGATTGGATTTTCGTGCATAAGTCTGCACAATTCAATGGTGAATGTCAAATGCATATATATTTAATGTAATATCATACTGAGATTGGATTTTACTGCATAAGTCTGCACACCACAATGTTTAATGTCAATGCAGATATATTTCATGTTATATCATACTGAGATAGGATTTTTGTGTATAAGTCTGCAAATTAAAATAGTTAATGTCAAATGAATATATATTTCATGTAATATCATACTGAGATTGGATTTCTGTGCATAAGTCTGCACACCACAATGTTTAATGTCCAATGCTTATATATTTCATGTAATATCATACTGAGATTGGATTTTTGTGCATAAGTCTGCACATTGTAATGGTGAATGTCAAATGAATATATATTTCATGTAATATCATACTGAGTTTGGATTTTGTGCATAAGTCTGCACATTATAATGGTGAATGTCAAATGCATATATATTTCATGTGATATCATACTGAGATTGGATTTTGTGCATAAGTCTGCACATTAAAATAGTTAACGTCAAATGCATATATATTTCATGTAATAGCATACTGAGATTGGATTTGTGTGCATAAGTCTGCACATGATGAAGGTGAATGTCAAATGCATATATATTTCATGTAATGTCATACTGAGATTGGATGTGTGTGCTTAAGTCTGCACATTATAATGGTTAATGTCAAATGCATATATATTTCATGTAATATCATACTGAGATTGGATTTGTGTGCATAAGTCTGCACATTATAATGGTGAATGTCAAATGCATATATATTTCATGTAATATCATACTGAGATTGGATTTGTGTGCATAAGTCTGCACATTATAATGGTGAATGTCAAATGCATATATATTTCATGTAATATCATACTGAGATTGGATTTGTGTGCATAAGTCTGCACATTATAATGGTGAATGTCAAATGCATATATATTTCATGTAATATACTGAGATTGGATTTGTGTGCATAAGTCTGCACATTATAATGGTGAATGTCAAATGCATATATATTTCATGTGATATCATACTGAGATTGGATTTTTGTGCATAAGTCTGCACACCACAACGTTTAATGTCAATGCAGATATATTTCATGTTATATCATACTGAGATTGGATTTTTGTGCATAAGTCTTCACATTAAAATAGTTAACGTCAAATGCATATATATTTCATGTAATATTATACAGATATTGGATTTTTGTGTATAAGTCTGCACAGTTTAATAGATATATATTTAATATAATATCATACTGAGATTGGATTTTTGTGCATAAGTCTGCACATGATGAAGGTGAATGTCAAATGCATATATATTTCATGTAATATCATACTGAGATTGGATTTGTGTGCATAAGTCTGCACATTATAATGGTTAATGTCAAATGCATATATATTTCATGTAATATCATACTGAGATTGGATTTGTGTGCATAAGTCTGCACATTATAATGGTGAATGTCAAATGCATATATATTTCATGTAATATCATACTGAGATTGGATTTGTGTGCATAAGTCTGCACATTATAATGGTGAATGTCAAATGCATATATATTTCATGTAATATCATACTGAGATTGGATTTGTGTGCATAAGTCTGCACATTATAATGGTGAATGTCAAATGAATATATATTTCATGTAATATACTGAGATTGGATTTGTGTGGTTAAGTCTGCACATTATAATGGTGAATGTCAAATGAATATATATTTCATGTAATATACTGAGATTGGATTTGTGTGGTTAAGTCTGCACATTATAATGTTGAATGTCAAATGCATCTATATTTCATGTAATATCATACTGAGATTGAATTTGTGTGCATAAGTCTGCACATTATAATGGTGAATGTCAAATGCATATATATTTCATGTAATATCATACTGAGATTGGATTTGTGTGCATAAGTCTGCACATTATAATGGTGAATGTCAAATGCATATATATTTCATGTAATATCATACTGAGATTGGATTTGTGTGCATAAGTCTGCACATTATAATTGTGAATGTCAATGCATATATATTTCATGTTATATCATACTGAGATTGGATTTTTGTGTATAAGTCTGCACATTAAAATAGTTAATGTCAAATGAATATATATTTCATGTAATATCATACTGAGATTGGATTTGTGTGCATAAGTCTGCACATTATAATTGTTAATGTCAAATGAATATATATTTCATAACGTATCATACTGAGATTGGATTTTCGTGCATAAGTCTGCACATTCAATGGTGAATGTCAAATGCATATATATTTCATGTAATATCATACTGAGTTTGGATTTTGTGCATAAGTCTGCACACCACAATGTTTAATGTCAAATGCAGATATATTTCATGTTATATCATACTGAGATAGGATTTTTGTGCATAAGTCTGCACATTATAATAGTTAATGTCAAATGAATATATATTTCATGTAATATCATACTGAGATTGGATTTGTGTGCATAAGTCTGCACATTATAATGGTGAATGTCAAATGCATATATATTTCATGTGATATCATACTGAGATTGTATTTCTGTGCATAAGTCTGCACATTATAATGTTGAATGTCAAATGCATATATATTTCATGTAATATCATACTGAGTTTGGATTTTCGTGCAGAAGTCTGCATATTATAATGGTGAATGTCAAATGCATATATATTTCATGTAATATCATACTGAGTTTGGATTTTCGTGCAGAAGTCTGCATATTATAATGGTGAATGTCAAATGCATATATATTTCATGTAATAATATACAGATATAGGATTTTTGTGTATAAGTCTGCACAATTCAATGGGTATATATTTTATATAATATCATACTGAAATTGGATTTGTGTGCATAAGTCTGCACATTATAATGGTGAATGTCAAATGAATATATATTTCATGAAATATCATACTGAGATTGGAGTTGTGTGCATAAGTCTGCACATTAAAATGGTGAATGTCAAATGCATATATATTTCATGGATATCATACTGAGATTGGATTTGTGTGCATAAGTCTGCACATTATAATGTTAAATGTCAAATGCATATATATTTCATGTAATATTATACAGATATTGGATTTGTGTGTATAAGTCTGCACAGTTCAATAGATATATATTTGATATAATATCATACTGAGATTGGATTTTTGTGCATAAGTCTGCACATTATAATGGTGAATGTCAAATGCCTATATATGTCATGTTATATTATACTGATATTGGGTTTGTGTGCATAAGTCTGCACATTATAATGGTGAATGACAAATGCATATATATTTTATGTGATATCATACTGAGATTGGATTTGTGTGCTTAAGTCTGCACATTATAATGGTGAATGTCAAATGCCTATATATGTAATGTAATATCATACTGAGATTGTATTTTTGTGCATAAGTCTGCACATTATAATGGTGAATGTCAAATGCATATATATTTTATGTAATATCATACTGAGATTGGATTTGTGTGCATAAGTCTGCACATTATAATGGTGAATGTCAAATGCATATATATTTCATGTAATGTCATACTGAGATTGGATTTGTGTGCATAAGTCTGCACACCACAACGTTTAATGTCCAACGCTTATATATTTCATGTAATATTATACAGAGATTGGATTTTTGTGTATAAGTCTGCACAATTCAATGGATATATATTTTATATAATATCATACTGTGATTGGATTTGTGTGCATAAGTCTGCACATTATAATGGTGAATGTCAAATGCATATGTATATTTCATGTAATATCATACCGAGATTGGATTTTTGTGCATAATTCTACATATTTTTATGGAGAATGTCCAATGTATATATATTTCATGTAATATCATACTTAGATTGGATTTTTGTGCATAAGACTGCACTTTATAATGGTGAATGTCAAATGCCTATATATTTCATATAATATCATATTTAGATTGGATTTGTGTGCATATGTCTGCCCATTTGCTCGTATTGTTTCAATGATATTATAACATTAGTATTTCGGTTCAGAGCAATGCACAATTCAATTTTTTTTTAATTTCTCCTGTATATCATATTTGATTGATTATAAATATAGACTATAGAAACCGCGGCGGTTTTTTTATGATGACGGTGCAGTTGTATATTTTATAATACAGAGCTCAGTGAATACGCGCAAGTCCTTTGTTGTGCGCAGTTGCCTTTCATTTACATGTTTAAAGAAAAGTTTCATATCTGACCAAGCCTTTAATACATTAAAGGTAGAATGCTCCATATCATTTCCGAATGTTTGATAATCTAAACAGTTCAGTTAATGAGTCGGCAATGATTCATTGTTCCTTGACGAATTCTACTAATAAATGTCCTTGCATGATATATAAATATGGCATTTCCGTGCATCACTCTGTATCCTTAAATGGTGAATTTGTAATATAAATTCTTCATTTTATATGACAAATGACTGTGAAGATATGATATGAGAACGTGAACTTTCAATTCATTAAAATGTGTTGACATATTTATCTTACTATTTATACCAAGTTTGCTTTATTACTTGTGTAATTGTATTTTTTAAATAAGTTTTTTACGTTCATAATGTTGATTTAGTGTTAACTTTTGCGATTTCATGTTTAATATGATTGCATACAGATGATGTGTTTATACTGTAAATTACTTACATTCATTTGCATAATCTTGTTAAAATAACTGGTCATTTGAAGAGCATGAAAGATAGTATTTGGGATTGAGAGAGAGAGATATATAAGGGGTACATAATTGTACAACGTAGGGGCCGTAACTTAATAAGGCAAATGAAAACGAGATCACAGACATGACAGATGCAATTGTGAAACGGAGAAGAGAAAAATAGAATGGAATAAGAAGCAGAAGAAGGAAGGAGAGGTCTGGAGAACACGGAATATATTAATTGATGAGATGTGATGAAGAAGAAAAAAAGATTGGATGACTAAAAGGTACTATGTCCCATTTGCAGGCCAAAAAAATGAAAAGGTTAAATTCCAACGGCATTTGAAAGACAATATTAATTTAGAACTTCCCTAAAAAAGTGGGCTTGAAAATGTCTTTAAGTGGGAAAATAACGACTATTAGTTGTCGAATCGACTTAGGAGCTATAGAGCCAGTAAGTAATAGTCTGATTTTTCAGACCATTGTACCGAATGGTCGTACGTTTTATGCTGCGCAAAGATTCAATCAGTTTAATTTTGGCCATTACAAGAAGTGGGTTATTGATGTAGACAAATGCTCATGTACCCTTTACAGCTCATTTTATGTATGTTATTACCAAAGATGAAAAAGCCAGTCAGTCACTCAATAGTGTCTGACAGTGAAGTCTAGCAAGTAAACGGGTTTCCTTGCATAATTTGAATATTAGGACACTGCTAACGTTTAAATTTCACAGATAGGACATACATGACATATTCATAATTCCTGCAAAGTTCTACAGAATTTGATGTTGGCTGCAAAAGGGACATAGTATCTTTAAGAGAGAAAGAAAGAGGGATTAGAATAATCGTAGGAGATATTCAAACATGTTTTTTCTAGCCCAATTTTATATTTTAGGCCCTCAAATCAATTAAGGTGCATTGTAATTCGCGCGTTAACATATGAATAGATAGATATCATTCTTTCATATTTAAGGTCCGTGCAATTAAATACGTTTGGAGACACGCAAATTGATTCATGAGCATCCGAATAAATTCATCGGAAAATTTATTCCAGTTATGTGCATTCCGATTTTTGTTATTAGCATTCGATTTAATTCTGGGCAAAGCGAGTTTTATTAACGTCATACAAAGTCGTGAAAAATTCCGGAGCTTCATTACTCCTAGTGACGTATGTATGTTTGTAATTCCGAAGCTTCGTTAATCCGCAAGTTCATTATTGCGAAGGTCCGTGTTTCCAAAAATGAAATAGGATTCAATATTCCGAAAATGAAATGAGGTTCATAATCCGTAGGTTCATAATTCCGAAAATGAAATAGAATCATGTATCGTTTTACGGAATTACGAAAAAAAAACGAGTGCCTCCTTTCGAAACACTGTTTCATATTTTGTTCCTCCACCCATAAGGTGTGAAAAGGTTACTTATACCCCCACACCCACCCCTCCCCTACACGTACACACAAACTAACAAATAAGAAAGCATAGAACTCTGCTCAGAGTTCAAGAAAATACACACAAACACAAGAAAAAAATGATCCTCCGTACAAGAATTTAAACAAAAATACAAATTCTATATGTATATACGCATAGTTATATATATATATATATATATATATAAATATGCGTATATACATATAGAATTTGTATTTTAATTCTATATGTATATACGCATAGTTATATATATATATATATATATATGTATGTATGTATGTATACACATATCTATAAACACACACAAACATACTCACAAATGATCTAATTGGAAATTATACATGTAATTTCATATCTGTTATTATTTGAGATTGTTTGCAAAACATGCATTGCAATGCAACTTCTTTCCTTGACTGTTAAAACTGAAATATATAGAGCACCAGTCCTCGAATACAGCGTTTTCCAAAATGATTAGACCGACCAATATTCCAAACTATTCAATTGTTCTTCATTTTCATTCTCCCCCTTTTATTACCAGTATGTAGACATCAAAAGAAGCACTGATATTGCACGGAATACATTCCTGGCAATGACAGACATATTTACCACAAGAAAGGTTAAAGTTGAACTTAGGTTGAGACTAATACATTTCTATGTTTTATCTTTTCTATTGTATGGAGCAGAATCACGGACATTAACGAAGAATACGGAAAAGAAAATAACATCATTTCAAAAATTGGGTATACAGGATAATGATGACAGTATCATGGAAAGCAATGAAAACTAAACAGAAAAATACTGCATATATGGCAGAGCTTAAACACAACATCCTGATAGGAATGATTAAAGACAAAAAATACGTAGGCAACATTAAAAGATATCAGAGTCTATTTGAAGATGTATTGAAGGACAGGTTAAAGGTATATCAGACCATGGATAGTAGGTCCATGATAAGACCAAGAGGAAAACCAAGAACTAACTGGGAGGGAACTTGATAGATAGACCAGTAGGTAGGGTGCCTGAAAGATTTTTCTTTATTTAACTACTTGTTCAAATGATCTGATGTTCTCATATCATCACATGTACCAAAATTCATGTTAGTACGTGCTTTTGTTTTTGTGTAATATTATTATGCTCAAATTAAATTGCGGTCATGTTTAGTAACGATACTCTTTCGTCTTTTTAAAAATTGATATTAAAATATGGTATCATATATGGTTTTCTGAAAATTTTTTGAATATTCAAAAATTAATTCCGGATGGACAAGTTTTTATCTTCAGTATTTTCAGAAACGTCATATCAAATACCTTCTTTTTAGTTTTCATAGCACAAAAAAGGCCATATAATTTCCTATCTAAATGTTACGACACCAAATCTATCTCAAACTCCTTACACATTTTCTTAGTGAGTTAAACATTTCTCGTACGTTATACAAATTAGTTTCATTATTATACTTATTATTATTTATATTTTATGCTTAATATTCAGCTGACAGATTTTGTCAATCTTCATACACCCTAGCTCTTATAGACCTAATCATGTTAAACTAGACGAGGGACGTGTCAGAAGTGTAGACCAATGTGCCCCCCCCACAAGGGGGTTTACGTTTATTCGGAATTCACAACTATGTGCCGTCAAAATGAGGGGAAATCCCTTTGCAAGGAGCGCCATATAGAGTTGAAAGCCGCAGTGAGATTAATTAAACTCTAGTGTTTAACGATTCCCGAAGTCACTATAAGGTGAGTATGGGCGTACATTCAACGTTGATAGGAAGCACTAAGAGTTTATCAACTTCATGAAATGGACTAACGGGTGATTCCATTTATAATAAACCACATGTGTATTGTTTTATGAATTTGGTCCACCGTTTCAGTGTCTGTGTGAGATATATCGGTGCATGGTGCCATGTTTTCCGCCGGTAGCTCATACCTTTTAAGCGGGATCGAAGCATCAAATGTAGTCTAGCGGAGCGCATTAAAAACATATGGGGTGAAATTAATTACACCTACAACGCCCCTTTTCCATCGCTTGCTCTGTGCATGGACCTAGGTCCATGCTCTGTGTCAGAAATTAGTTTGGCACTATTCCCCCCCCCCATGTTATAAAAAAAGTTGGACCATCGGGTGGGGTGGTTTAGAAGAGGGTGAAAACTATGCATTCCCATCTTCTTATATTATCCGGGGCCCCTTCTATTCTTTTGTCTCTCTTTAGCATGTTGAGACCTATTTTCTTCCACTCTTTTCGCTATTTCGGGGTTCCTTCCTCCCCGCCAGGCTGACAAGATATTAATCAAAGTATGGGAATAGAGCTATTAAATTGTGGAAGACCCATCAAGCCATCCCATTATAAGTGTTCATGTAAAATGCTCACTTTGTGATTATGAAATACTGTGCAAGCACTCTTCCTCTCCTATGGCCTATTGTCCGTTCTACAACGTCAAACCATTCTCCTGTGATATTCCTCTCCTTCACATGTCTCTTTCTCAATTTCACTTTGCATTCTTGACATCAATTTCCCCTCCTTCTCTCTATCCTCTCGTCTCCTTTCTCTCTCTCTCTCTCTCTCTTTCTCTCTTCTGCCTATTTTCCTCTCACTCTTTCACACTTATTAGGATGCTCTGTTCTTTCTGTCCACCTCTCTAGATCCCCTCTTCTCTCTCTCTCTCTTCAGTCTCATTATTTTTTTCTTCTTCTGATTTACTATGTTAATCATTCACATCATGCCCCCTTCTCCCTCGTCCTTCTTTATATAACACAGTGGAACGTCAGTATAAAGAGCTCTGATAAACGAGGTATGTATTATAACAAGGTGATTTTGCTGGTCCCAGCTCTTTATATTCTTGTTTTGATGGTCCCACTGTATTCTTGACTTTCTTCCCCCTCTCTCTCTCTTTCCGTCTCTCTTTTTCACCTACCTCTTTATCAAATGTTCCCTATTTTTAGTTACCGATTTCCCTATCTTTAATAATCCTCCTCTTGTTTTCCTCTTTCTTTCTCACTTCCTCTGTTACTCTTTCATACACATTTTCCTCGTCTCATTTGCCTTTCTCTTCATAGGCCATAATATTTCCGTCTCTGTTCCCCCTCTCTCCCATCCATCCTCGCTCGCTCCCCTTTTTTCTCTCTCTCTCTCTCTCTTTGATGACACTGAGCTGAGCATACATTAAACTATCCTTCGCTGGCACAGGCATGACGTACATGTACTTTGACACAAGATGAGTGACGCAATAGATACAAAGGAGCTGCAATTTCTGTATTGCGTTATTACCTGCGCTAATGAAGCTTGTAACTGAATATACACCAGTAACTCTAGGCAATGTTGGCCCCGTTTATTATTTCATTCACCTTTTGTATGATATCATTATGTCATGTCGTGTCATTTGAGGAAAGATGCTGACGCAGTCCTATACGTACGGTACGTCAGCCCAAAGGACGGCGCATATGGGCATTAAAGGGCATTACACACAATACGTCATTTCGCTTGCGTTATTACTTCAGCTCATCATCCATACAAAGGCAATTTGCTCATGGACTAGTAATTCAACACAATCTTTGCCCTAACGAGCACACCAGTTGCTGACGCATTTCTCCGTCAAATACGCAGTCAAAATGACGCTCGCCCGGGCATTCAAGTGTGGTTACTGTACACAACAATAATAATAGTAATAATAATAATAATACAAACACACAACAATCATCTAAACGAGATCTTTCTATCTCTTTATTAGTCACCTGATAATACAGCTAGCGTACATGAACGTTCATTGTTATCTATTTACAAATCTTTAGAAAAAGATACAAAAATCGATCCTGTTATTTGGAGAAGGATAAGGCATCATTCTGTACAAACCTGTTGTCACGTTCGAAAATGCTATACATGTACGTGTACTGTAAAAGGTCATCCAGATGGACAAACGGTATTGAAGCACATCACTAAAATTGAAATATCTCACAGCAGACTCCTTATGGGTGCTATACTCTCATGATGTATTTGTCGCACACGGAATGATTGTTTTTTTTTTTTTTTTAATTTAATTTTTTCGCAAGTCCTACGTCAGCGAAATGACGCCTCGAGTGCAACAAATCGTATTTACTTGGTTTGGGGTCTATCCAAGGATCATTGTATACTGATATAATCTTATATCTACCAATACAGTTTCTTTCGTTTTCTCTCTTCAGAGGTAGGTATAATGTTTCCTTTTTTCCAAACAAGGAACAAAGTACATAGGCATACATTGGAGACTATTGGTTTTACATTGAGGTTTTAGACTAAACATTATCAACAACAAAAATCCACAAAAACGTCATCTCATACAAGTTTAAATAGAGAGCCGACAGTCTTGTTTAGGTACACGACCCTTTAACATCCCGATAATCGAGTCATTCGAGTGTGGCATCGAATCTTCCAACAATTTCTACAAAATATTACCAATTTATACCAATTTATTCATTTTGCTGTTTATTTTATTCCATTGACTTGAGGTAAAGAAGATGAACGCGTACAGTGCTTTCCCATAGGGCAGTCACTCTCGTTCTTTATCGCATGTAATGCTTGTAATTTTCAGTTCGTTATCAGATCAATATATTAACGGCCAAACATGTGAGTTAACTTATGATAACAAACTTTGTAGAAGAAAAAACAAACAATTTAATGGTTAACAAATTTTCCTGGTAGCTAGAGTATAAAGAGCAATGTAAACATTGGATGATGAGACAATTAGAAGCCAAAGAAAGGATCGGCTTGGTGGAAGAGACATTCCTCAGGGGAATTAGGAGGTAAGAAATCACTGCCAGGTCCCTCAAATCCATTTGCTCCAGCTTTCATACAGACAACCAACGTAGAGGGCACACTACCAATACATCTGTAAAAAAAAAGATTGATAATAAATAATGGTAGCTGTTGTCATTTCCTATTCAATCTCCATTTAATTCCCGACTGTGATGAATATCATTATTTTAGATATGTGTCTTTTAATATGGAATGACCTCTGTAGGCCTATAAAGAGCATTGCACTGGTCTTTGAGAGATTAACAGTGTCTTCTGGGTAAATTAGATGGTCTTGGAAAAAAAAAGTCTCAAAAAGAAGAAGTGAGCCCAATGATAAATATTGGAGATAAGTGAATAGTATCATTTCATGAAAGATTCGCAATCACTGGATCATTGTCTCAACAATCTGTTCTCATTTTTGTCTCTGTCAAGTGACATCTGAAACTGTTGCCGAAAATTTTGTACAATGCACACAATGAATAAAATAAAAAAAGACAAAGGAGAATATAAAACCTACCTGCAATAGTCGTCTCGTCCATCATTATCCTCATCTTTCATGTAGTATGTATTGGAATAACCTGGATCAAACCATTCTTCTGAAGGATTGGGTGAAGTATAGGCTAGTAAATCATCTTCTTCAGATCCAGCGAGAAGACATGAAAGGAATGGCTTTCCATCGGTGCGCACGATCCTATACAAGAAGATAGAGTAAAACATAACTTTCTGCACACGACCCTAAATGATGATTAAGTTTAATAACTTACATGTAAGTGCACACGACCCAACATGGATTTTATGAAATAAATTGTTGCCAACTTCTACGCATACCTGTGTATCAATGAGGAGATATATTACAGAGGAGTGGTGGTGTAGTTCAAGCAAGTGAGTGTCATTTTATGTAATGCTGATATCGAAGCTTAGAAAATTACTTAGCTCTTTTATCAAACTCAAATCAAAATAAAAGCATATTCAATATGTTTCAATTCAATTAGATCTGGATTTACAAAGCCAGTCTGTTTCAAGAACCCTGTAATGCAATCGGCTAATATAATTGAAAGGGGAGAGACAAATGATGATCACTGGTGATGAATTACCTGCAGAAATCATTGGGGGCGCCCTGGCCCTGTACATCGACCCACCCCCGGAACATCTGCACCATTCCTCTGTCTGTGATGGCGTAGGAGCGGCGGAGAAGCTCACCCGTTGTACTATTCGTTACATTCTGCTGTATGGGAACTACTGCCGATGGTGTAGATGGTGTAGATGGGACCCGTGTTGTAGCCTTGACGGTAGTTGCCTGGGTGGTAGTGGTTCCCTCG
Organism: Mesocentrotus franciscanus; assembly: GCA_037976565.1. Lineage (NCBI taxonomy): Eukaryota > Metazoa > Echinodermata > Echinoidea > Camarodonta > Strongylocentrotidae > Mesocentrotus > Mesocentrotus franciscanus. The sequence goes on along the minus strand of CP137667.1, from coordinate 1,891,473 downwards.
TTTGGCTGCCCGGTGATCGTAGTCGTTGAAACACCTAGAAGACAATGATAAAACATGTGAGTTCTCGAGTAGTTCTGAAAGAGTTCATTGGCCGATGCCGCCCTTCTGCCCAATGCACACGAGACAGGCGTAATGTGATGACCTATAGGTCTGCATCAACAACTGGTTTCATCTTTGACAAAAAGTGAAGGCAAAATAATTAGCGCATACACAAGACTTTGAACTACTGGGGTATATACTAAAGCATACCCCCGGTTTGAATAGTGCACACGAGGCGTCATTTCGATGGGGTCATAATCTAGGCCTAATCAAGCCGGGGGAAGGAAAGATGTGCATGCCCCAGTTATTTAAAGTAATGTTTAGATTTTTAATTCGTTTTGCATTCACTCTATGTAAGATGTCACATTGATATGCTTTGTAAATGAACGCGCTAGCCACTCATACAAAAGATGTGCTTCAGGAAGTGACGCCTCGTGTGCAAAACCAAACCTTCATCCGAGACTAATGTAGTATGTGAACCGCAGTATGAGTGTGATATGGTGTAAAAACAGATGCAAACGAACAGTGCAGTGAAACACATTTTATAGGGCTTGATTATCTCTGGTAATAACGCGAAGGAAAACGAATCCTCCTGTGCATTGGGCTTAACCCGTTCCTTCCGACATTATTCAGCCTGATAGCCGCCTCACAAACGAGAAAGAGCTTGATTGCTTTGTCTCTTGCCGAGTTTCTTAGCTTTCCGCGCCGCCATAGTCGAAACGACTTCAAGACAGTTAGAAGAATAGGGCGTGCTTCAGAGGTTGGTTTGATGGAAGTCATTTCGAGATAAAAAATTGTGTGTTTATATCCCACCGCTGCCACCAAGTATTAGAATACAGGTTCAAGATACGAATGCAACGATGTTATGTCACATCGTACTCAAATGTCTTCATTATGATAAATTGGCCTGCCAACAATCGAGGTGTGCCTTCTATTAAGACTAATCACTAGTCTCAGAAACCATCAAGGCATGGTTAACATAATGTGTATAATTTATGCTATGCGAGCGTTGGTAAACAAACAAAAAAAATCAGCCGTTACAAAGTAATGTCAATATATACTGTCATAACTATTAACGCCCCAAGCCCCAAAGTGTATTTACTGCTGTAAAGTTACAGCAATTAGTTGCGCACTGCGCTTATGTTATATTAATTGCCGCGGCGTTTTGCAGCTGTTGTAGTTGTTTTTGTTTTTGTTATTGTCCTTAAAGTACAAGTCCACTCCACTGAAAAGTTGAGCTGATTAGATAGACAAAAATATAAAAAGCCCAAATATAACTTGGTTTTGGAAAATGGTGCTCAGATTTATTTTTAATAATTTTTTTAATGAGCAAAAACAAGTTAATGATCGAGTCGGTTGTGACGTAGGGTCCTCACAACACAGATTCGTAATGTAACCAAATTTAATGCATACGTCTTTGTGAAGTGCCTCGATACAAACTATTTCATTCACCTGATAAGAATAATGAAACACTATTATTCTTATCAGGTGAATGAAATAGTTTTCACAAAGACGTATGCATTAAATTTGGTTACATTACGAAAATAGCCTATTGTCAGAATGTATACCGCTGGCACTTTCGTTGTGAGGAGCATACGTCACATCCGTACAGCAATATAAATGTTTTGCTCGAAATACCCGAAACAAAAATCGCTCTTAAAAATCACCTGATTGAAGTACGCCCGTGATATTTGGCAGTTTTAACCTTTGATTTATTTACAACATGTTATAATTTTTGAAAATCGGAGAGGACTTGGGCTTTAAGTTTGTTTGCTTTCTCTCCATTTTTTTCCTTAGGTGTTTAACTGCGTCGTCGTATGTAAACGAAGCTTTACTGTATGGACAATGATTTAGGTTGGCATGATGTTCATTTTGTACTTCACATTATAATTTATTGTATTATGTAACAATGAAATTTGGGTGCTGTTGTCCTAGCTCTCTATTGGGTAGAAATACTATGTTTCACCTTATGGCTGCTAGGACAACAGCACCCCAGAGCCTAGAAACATAATATTAGGCGCGTTAAAAATTGACCTAAAGTAACATGCTAACTAACCTTGTGGTGGAATACACGTTCCTTCTGTCATTGAAGGGAAGTTGCTGCACTGAGCCTTCTCTGGCCAGACATGCTGGATACCTAGGATAAACACTGAACATTCTGTCATGGCTGCCCGACATAGCTCCGAACACGGTAAGACCAAACCATCTCCACATGATGGGAAGTGAAGGGAACAGACGAAGAGTGGTAGGTTGACTGGTGAACATCCCATAGCTAGGAGTGGTAAGAACTGAAAGGAAGCTAACTCAGCTTCAGTGGGTGTCAAGTGACCCAAGGAGTTAGGATAGAGTGATACTGAGTAGGGTAAGACCATGCCGCATTGGGCTGATTCAAGGGTTTCACAGGATCCTGGAAAGACAAACAAACAATGCACTTTTCATTACAGGACAAACAATGTATGTTTTTGGAGGCCTACATGTACAAATGCATGCAATAAAACTGGCCTCTGTAGACGGGTGGCCTTTGTAGACAGGTAGGTTTACATCGTGTCAAAGGACTGCATCAAAAGTGAACGTACTGAACAATGTTCCCTTTTTTTTTAATGTAAACGAAATTTCTGGTGAAATAATCTGAATAACAGACAGTGACATAATAGTAGTACATACAATCTGGGTACTGGGTTCCACCTATATGACTCACTTGGTAAGAAGATATCCATGGTTTGTTCTTCGTTGCCTAGTCTACAGGAATAGACACCCATGTTTTCTACTGATAGCGATGGGATGGTAAGAGCAGCCGTCTGGGAACCAATGAGTTCACTGTATGCGGCGCCCTCAACGGCAGGCATGTCTGAAATAGATAAAGATATGATTGACTAACTGGAGGGTAAAACGACTGGTAGTAGGGTGCTAGTATACTGGTCAGATAAAGTAACAACCACGTACACACACTCGCACACACACGAACAAACTCATCATATCTGTTAACATGTAGACTACTCAAATCAATACCCGAATACGGTGAGGACGAACTACTGGTAATATAAAAACGAATCACGCAATGTAATGTCAAACTTGTCCCATTTTCTGGGATATTGACGTTTTGATTCCTTGCCAGATGAGTGATTTGTTGCTTAAACTACATGTACATTATTCACGGGATTCCAGTAACTAAAGAAAAATATAATATGAACTTGAAAACTAACACACGGACACACCCACACCCACACATTCCCATGATTGTGTTTAGAAATGGTGTAGAATGCGAATAGGATTAAAAAAAAATTTTCATTGATTAATCTTTATTAACAGGGTAGCCCATTCAACATCAGTTGGTCTCCCATGGAGCCCTGCGAATAAACGGATGTGACAATGGCAATGCTGTTACCATCACTCAAAAGCACTACTGGCATGACATTATTCCGACAAGATGATTCTAATGTGATTATCTGGGAAAATATCGGGAACCAAGAACAGGGAAAAGATAATTAGTGATTAACTTCCGGGTTTCACACCCCTATTAATTTCATAACTAGAGAAAGACGGCATTACCACTTGTTTTCATGGACACAGATTGGCCTCCAGGATTCATCCACTCCGGCCGGTTATCCGGAGATGAAGAAGAGCAGTATGCAGTGACCGAAGAATTAATTTGTTTCTCTATGTTTCCTTGGCCTGGTCGGAGAGTTAGTTCCCCTGGATATATATAAATCACAAAAAAGACAAACAATAGAAGAGATGGAGTGCAATATAAGGCAAAAACTATACAATTACCGTTATCATAATTCAAGTTTATAAAAAACACAATACTAATAGAAATTATGATATAATCCATCACTCTTATAATATAACCTGATCCCCTCTCAGCCAATACCAAATGCATGTAAGCCCCTGTTTGTTTGATAGGAGAAACGCCGTGGTATATTGGTAAAGGACTGTGGATCTCATGCGAGAGGGCCCGGGTTCGATCCTTACTCGGTGCTCTACATCCTTGGGCAAAGTGTTATGCGTACATTATTTGATTCTTTAAACCAAGGTGTCTGAAATGCTGAAAATTTAATACATTTACAGGGCACTCAAGTGCAGCAATACTAATATTGACATGGTTACCCTCGGTAAATAATATTAATGAATATTTTAGAATCTTGGTTCCTCCACAAACCGACTGCCATTAATCATGACATTCCGGAATATGTAATTAGTAGATGATCTCTCTCTCTCTTACCGTTGGAGAAACAACTATTGCCGACTTCTGATCCTAAAGGAAACTGATCACAATCCAATGTTTCAGGCCAAGTGTATCCAAACTTATTCATCAGTGGTGCACATCCTACACGAGAAGACTCACACAGCTCCCGACAAGGTGGCTTGATACCTAGGTAAAACACAAGATGAAAATCATAGCTTGGTCTGGCATACCTTAATTTACATTACCTACGTGAAATTATTTAAAAGATCTTGAATAGTGCTGCATAGGAAACGATTGCAACGATTGAAAAATCAACGTCAGGAAATTTCAATGGCGAATAAATTACGACCTATTACGTAATCCGCACGTGATTTCTAAGGTACATACAATAAGGTAGTGGCATCTCTCTTGAGTTCATTTCTCGAAAGCCTTTGCGATTGTGTTTACTGTCATCATCTTGTATACCGCAGATCATTCTATTTTTAGGAGCGATCTTATTCATATTTCTATTCTGACTGATGAGCGAGGGAATACAGGAGTTATACAAAACAATTCATCATTTTCATCAGAAATTTGGAATGCATATAAACGTCCTAAATTATATAATTTCACTGCGTTATGTCGTTTAAAAAGCTTCGTTAGAACCTCGGTTCGCCCTTACTAGCATCAATAGCTCAGGGTTTCCTTTTGATAAAGTTTAATCTAAGACTGAAGCTAAAAATTTGACAGATGTAGGCAATTTTGTCGCTACAGCATGTTCTGTCTCACCTAGGGTCCACTTAAGCTCGGGGTTTCCTTTTTTATACAGTTTAATCAAAGGCCTTATGTCCACCTTATCTATGAGCAATGTATACTAATAGTAGGCCTAGAAAGTCAGTCATATACAATCAAGCCTCTCTTATGCCTGGATTACATTTGCCCCGGGCGCCGTACGATAAATTCGTCTACGATTTTTCGTGCAATTTTAGGGGCATCGTAGGAGGCTACGGGCTACGATGTTTGGGTTTACATTATCTACGAGCATCGTGCCATTTCTTGTATTGGCCCTCGGGGCAGGCCGGGACAAATCCGACAGAGGCTGATGGAGATTGTACGGAAATCGTGCAATTTCAATGCAGTAGCCGCGCAGTCTCCGCAGCCTCCGCACGAAAATCGTTCGGAGCCCGTGCAGCTTCCATGCAAAGGTTGCGCGGAGAAGGCGCGGTGACCGTGCAGCCGCCGTGCCGTTTTTCAGCGTTTTTTGTGGTTTTGTTGCACGATTTTACTGCACGATTAGCGCGAGTCCTCCGCGCGATGCCCGTGCGGGGATTGTGCAATGACACCTACGACATGTTTACGGACTACGGGCTTACGATTTTTCAAATTTGTTTTAACTTCTCACGATACAAAATCGTAGAGGCCGTGGAGCCCGTGAATTCGTACGAAAATCTCATGGCCGCCTCCTGCCTCCGTACGGAGGCCGCACGGAAAAGGGGATACGGGCAGGATACGGGCTCCGTAGACTAATCGCAGGCCAAATGTAATCCAGGCATAACCCGCTATTCAGATTTGCCGACGTAACAGTATAGCTACACGAATATACTGAAAAGGATAAGTAGCCTATTTTTGTCAAGGCTCTATCTCTCTCTTGTCCGGATGTATAAAAGGAATTTAGATTTGGGCATCATTTCGAACACGAACTCAATAAAGATGTTCATCGCTTGCGTGAACATCATTTCAACAAATATTGTTCGACTGCATGGGTGCAGCTTGGCTTATCGTAAAAATAAACTTCTAAAACTTGATATCTTTTTAATATTAGAGGAGTGGGTAAAAATACAAGTAGTTTGCATACATTTCCTTTTAAGATCAAGTGAATTAACGGCAAAGGTGAACTTGTTTAGTGGTGACCTTGTATAATGGTGATCTTAAGACAAACTGACCTTGTGGGCTAGGTTGACCTGTGCATGGAGGCATATAGACAGCACAGAGGAAAGCCTCTAGATCCATCGAACACTGGACTTGGATGAGAGGAGCAAACTGCGATAATTCAATATTGGCGTCGTCCTGGTTTGCATGCTGCAGGAGATTCGGGAACTGGGTGTAGTCATATTTCATGTCCATACATATAAGAGTAGAAACTGATTCACAGTGATCTAAACAAAGGAGGACAAACAAAAAACATTCACATAGAGAATTATTGTAGATTAAACTTTTCTACTTTAAGTGATGCACCATGTATATCCTTTGTAAGAGATTGATTTTTAGCTGAGTGTATATGATTTACTTTTAAAACCATGTCTTCGGTAAAAATGTAATACTTGGAAGCATAACAATTTTACAAAGCGGTGGTAACGTATATCCAACGGAGGTGAGAATAAAGTAAATACTATTGCAAGTCTCGTAGATTATTGATACAGTCTACCTATATACCGACTGTCATTCGTAAGCCCCTTCTTCACGAGGCGTCGCCATTATGTTGAAACGATTTTATTAACCAGACGATAGACGTATATTTTCTGGTTTTAATTTTGCATTAATCAAACCTGTGAATGCAATTTACCCATAATTCAGTAGTTCAATTTGGTTTTATGTAAAACTATTGATTTTCAATCCTTTTGTGTGATTTAATTCCTGTAATAAATGATTGCAATTCAGCGCTGTTATGCATGCTAAAGTAATAAAAATGGAGCGCCAGGAGTAGCAATGTGCCAGACATGAGCGCATTGGTACTTACCAGCGCGCTGAACATATTCAGGTACTGTGGCATCCACGTATGCGCTAGCTCCCCAATCATTGACGGCACGCACCAACAAGGTATACTGGGACTGCGTCATGAGATCGATGGTAGCTTCGTCCTCCGTATCAACGACCACAGTGCCCTCATCATCGCCCGCGGAGTTGAAGAATGTGATCTCGAGACCGTTGAAGCTAACGTTAGGGATGTCAGGTTGTTGAAAGAAGATCTGTGCCTGAGATACAGCAGGTCTGGAGATGTTCATTATAACTGGGACAGCAGGTGCACGCACATCTGAAATACAATCAATGCATTCATTTCATTCCTTAAAGGGAACCAAAACCTTCATCCTAAGTTACCTTTATTGTAAAGTTTAAACGATTTGAATAAGATTAGTGAAAAATTGAACAAAATCAGGCAAGGTATAAGGAAGTTAAAGCTAAAGAAATAACTTGTCACCAGAGGGCGATATTTAATTTGATGGCGTCATTTGCCGACAACTCTCCATGCCTTCTGAACATGGAATTTCACAATTCTTTCATTTTCTTTGTATTCATTTGTGTTCAATATCCGATTTCATAAAATGTGAAGTAGAATATCATTCTGCATTCTATATCTTGTTTTCAGGGGAATAGATTATCTCAATCACAAGAAATAAGGAAAAAGCATGAAATTCCATGATCAGAAGGTACTATGTCCCATTTGCAGGCCAAACAAATGAAAAGGTTAAATTCCAACAGCATTTGAAAGACAATACTAATTTAGAACTTCCCTAAAAAAGGGGGGCTTGAAAATGTCTTTAAGTGGGAAAATAACGACTATTAGTTGTCGAATCGACTTAGGAGCTATAGAGCCAATAAGTAATAGTCTGATTTTTCAGACCATTGTACCAAAGGGTCGTACGTTTTATGCTGCGCAAAGATTCAATCAGTTTAATTTTAGCCAGTACAAGAAGTGGGTTATTGATGTAGAAAAATGCTCATGTACCCTTTACAGCTCATTTTATGTATGTTATTACCAAAGATGAACAAAAGCCAGTAAGTCACTCAATGGTGTCTGACAGTGAAGTCTAGCAAGTAGACGGGTTTCCTTGCATAATTTGAATATTAGGACACTGCTAACGTTTAAATTTCACGGGTAGGACATACATGACATATTCATAATTCATGCAAAGTTCTACAGAATTTGATGTTGGCTGCAAAAGGGACATAGTATCTTTAACAATCTATACCCGGACCCTGTCTTACAAACAGTTACAATTGACTAAAATGATCGCATATCAATCGAAACTCTGTACTAAAAGATAAGAGTTTGCAAGTTTGGGATAGAATGGAGGACTTGCCTATCCGGACCAATCGCCAATCTTGATACGATAGGGCCCTCGTTTATACACATTGTCATATTGGTATACATGTATTTGGTGTTGAACATGACGGCTAAAAGTAAAGTAGGCTCATAAGCAATCCGAGACTGACAGGGCATGACGATTCAGACGCCGGAATGAATATTCATGAAAACCGGAAACTGTGGATAAGACAAACTTGAAAAGCCTACTTTCAAGAAAAACATGAAACCGTGTGCCTTAACTGAGAATTGAGATAGTAGTAATTTCCAACTTTGGATAATGTAAATTTGCAAGACTCTAAACTGTCTGACAAAGCGGATTATTTTATAATACGGGTGAGAAACGTCGCTTAGTAGTTTCGGAAAGTTTTAAGGCATCGCCGCTCTACTTACCCTCTACACATTTTATGTCACCGGCCTTTTTCTTGGATGGATAATGTTTAGTGCACATGAACAGATCTAATCGTCCAATAGACAGCTCTTTCATCGCATCTTTACAATCCTTTGCGATCCGTCTACAAGTCTCTTTACAAGGTGTGATGACGTCACCAGTCTCAGGGTCACATTTGGGTAGGTAAGCTCCACAGATGAGAGGCAGAAGATCGTCTGAGCATCCTGATAGGATAAGTCCAGTTAGTGACGTCATATCTTGAGCCATCTGCTCGGGTGTAGTATGACCGAAGATGTTGGGAACGTTGTATGAGTGAATCCCATCTGACGACATTCTGGTACCGTGACGTCATAACAGAGTTCAGGTTCCTGCTGTTCCTCTACCTCTTTAACCTCGTTCAATGCGTCTAGTACCCCTACAAGCAAAGGTATCATTTGTACACGTGAAATAATGGCGAAGAGTTTGAATGTTTTCTTTTTTCCGGCTGCGGTACCCTTTCTGTGGAACAAATTGTCAGTGAATGTGAGACGATACCCTTAGGGGAGTCTCAAATCTAACTTGAAATATTATCCATCATGAGAAATGATTGATACAACAATATGGCTGTCACAAGCTCTTCGAAATAGAAGTTATAGATATAGGCGGCGCCATACAAATGCACCTTTTTTATTATCAACTATTGCTCATGTAAAAAAAAATGATACCCTTCTTCAATCCCTAACATTCCTGATGAAAAGTGACAAGATGAGTGTAATGAATGAACGGTCCGATACAGGCTACCAACTTGTACGAGGAGAAAACTATTAGTCTTCATCCGAATGAAACGCCTTTTTTTTCCTTTTACGACCTCTTGACAAAAATCATATTTTTTGTCTGAGACATCTTATTCTGGACAAATATCAACAGCATTTAAAAGTTTGACGGTTTATGAGCCGGCGATGGTGAGAAAGAAAAGTATATCCTACTTGAAAACAAAGAATGAAATGAAATTATAACTAACTCATTTCAGGTTCTGCACACCGAGCTGGTCCATTTGTTGCTATGGCAGGAAACCTTGAGCATTCAAACTGATCTGGCCATGGCATGCCGACGGATTGGAAGATGGGCATACAAGCATCTCGAGCTTCCTCGCAGACATGTCTACATGGAGGAACTGGTACGGATACATCGCCTACCTCCAGGCATGGAGGAGCGAATAACGTACACACAAAGTCTGCTATGGGACCACATCCTAGTGCCACCAATGGGGCCAAACTCTAAAAGGAAAATAATGAAATGATATTTAAATCAAGAATTAAGGTTTTGGTATAGGAGGATGGGGGGTAAACCTAAAAACATCTTACTGGCCTAGGCTAGGCAAACAAAAAATTATCAGCACAGGATGAAAAGAGTCATTTTGACGAGGGACTTTTAAAGAATACATTTTTTTTTTGGGGGGGTGCACATTTTCCTTCCCCGTTTACGAAAAAATCCTTTTAAATGAATAAAAGTAATTTACACAGGAGAAAATCTCTAGAGAATATTAAACATTGCAACTTTGTCCATTTGATATCAATTTGCAGTTTCCGTATTGTAATTTTTAACATCAAGAAAAACTGAAATTTGTTCCTTTTCAACATGGGTATTCATTGACTTCAGACTGTTTGTAGAAAATACAGCAGCTTTTGTAGTAGTGCTGTTAAATTCCGGAAATGAATTAAACAAAACTTTTCATTGCCAAAGAACCCTGTAATTGCAAGAACAGGAACACAACCAGGACGGAAATCTAATTGTCAATGTAATGTAGCACCTGTTATGGTGGGAGAGTGTTTGTATCACATCTGGGGCGGCAGCAGGGCGCATTTTGAAACTCCATATGAGGCCATTAACATTCGGTCCAAACATTGATTTTACGGTGGAGGAAAGTACTAGCGTTGGGGGCTAAACAACATTAATTATAACTTCTTGCATGATTTTAATAGGGCCAATGCATGGTCACATTATTTAACGAGACGTGATCCCCAATTTTACATTTAGGTCAGGAAGTACTTTGTTAATCATCTGCGTTAAAGATAAAGTTGAGTTCTGGTCATGCGATTGCATTGTGAAAGAAACGGTATGGAATCGATCAGAAAAAAATGATCATAAAGCATATAAGTACTGGTGTGTACTGCAAGGTTCTAGAATCATCAACATGATAACACATTTGGCTCAGTCTTGGTAATGTTACAATCAATGTACACATAAAGATGTATATCGGACTACAGAAACATGTGGCATAAAAACGGATCCTCATTTTTAACCTGTTACAAGTCATATTTAGAATATGAAGGCATTTGAAGAGCCATGCTTTTAGGGATCATTTTTTCTCTTATGTTATTCCACACTTGCATGATAACAATAAAACGCTCACAAATTATTCTTTACCTCTCCCCAGAACTCAACCTTCTCTTTAAACATATTGAAGGAAACATATTGATGGACAAGAAAAGAAAGTGATTGGACCCTACTACACCAAACCCTGTATGGATGGCAATGCTAATTCGGTATAGACCATTTTCATAATGTAATAACATTTAATGCACAAATCTTCGTTAAAAATAAAGTTGAGTTCATGGTCATGCGATTGCAATGTGAACGAAACGTTGTGGAATCGATCAGAAAAAGGTTGATTATCTAGCATATAAATATTGGTGTGTACTGCAAGGTTCTGGAATCATCAAAATGATAAGAAATTTGGCTCACTCTTGGTAATGTTACAATCACTGTACACAGAAAGATATATATGGGACTACACGAACATGTGGCATAAAATCCGATTACATGCCATATTTAGAATATTAAGGCATTTGAAGAGCCATGCTTTTCAGGGAACAATTTTTCTCTGATGTTCTTCCACACTTGCACAATACAATAACGCTCGCAAATTATTTTTCACCTTCCCAGAACTCAACCTTCTCTTTAAATGCCTAGTTACAAATTATTCCATTCACCTGTTACACATAATTTTATTTCAATAGGCGGAATGCGAATTGCATACATTCCGTGTTATTACGTAGGACAAGACATGGTGTTTGTCTTACCTAACAACAATTAATGTATGGTATTCGCATTCTAACCTCTGAGGAACTAATACTTCAACAAGCTTTGCTTCTAGTTAGTTCCTCTTTCTTCGTGCTATTACTATTATATTTGTCGTTTCATTGTATATTTGTGTAATATACTTATTCGTTGTATTATGTTTTGCATGAGAAATTAAATATTTTGAATTGAATTGAATTGAATTGAAATACAATTATTCATAACAGGTGAATATTATAATTTGTAACATGGCACTTAACACATATTTATGCATTAAATTTGATTACATTACGAAATGGTCTATTAAACGAATATGACCATTGCCACGAGGCTCCCTCCCCCCTCCCCCTCTGCCTTCTGCCCCACCTTAGTGACGCTACGCCAGTGAACATTAGAATAAGGGAAATTCCAGTATTTTCCGAAAGAGGACTCACCTCAGAAGCAACTATAGCATCTTGTTGTGTCATCATACCAGCTAGGTTAGGAAAAATAGTTTCTGTGTATTGGACTCCATTCTGCAGGCACAGCGGCATAGTCAGAGGTTCACATGTACTCCGACCACCTACACAAATAAATCAGTTATTACAGTTTGACGATGGAAAATTTGAAATAATGAATGAAGACACTTCATACTGAAAGAATAGGTACACCAAGTCATGCATGCCTAATTTAAATTAATTTTTACTTTAATTTGACTCGATTTTATTCAATTCCATTTCATTCGATCTGATTATAATATATAGGCTATTTGACTCGATATATGCAAGCCTTGTTTCAATTTGATTATATTTTAGTCGGTTCGATCCAATTTAATAAAATTCGACTCAATTCGAATAGAAGTGATCCGATTCGAAATAAATTGACTCGATTTGATTTGATTTGATTTGATTTGAGCCAATATCAATGGATCCGACATGATTCAATTTGATTTCTAGTGATTCGTTACCCCTTTACACTTTACGGAAAGTGCTCGAAATCTGTTTAATTAATGACAAACCGTTCATTGCTATTGAGAAGGAAAAAAATAGAGCTGAATTAAAAAGCTTCATCCTTTATAATGGAAACATTATTGCTGAATGTAAATAACGCTTACCTAAAACAACTGAAGATGAGTTCTGCAGTGGAGGTTGTCCAGTAACAACTATAAAGAAACAACAAAAGTGATTCATTTGAAGGTAACATTCAATTGCTCCCACGTGCATCATAAATTATACGAGTATTGAACGAAAAACACGGTCAGTGGCGTATCTAGAGACCCTGGCGTCATGCAGGACAGGCAAAACATCAAAGCTTTCTTCTTCTTCTTTTGTTTTGTTTGTTTGTTTTTGTTTTTGTTTTTGTTTTTTTGGGGTATTATTTCGAGCGTTTCCAAGAGGAATCTTCCATTTATTAGATAAATTGATTACATTATTATTTATTTTTCATTGTAGGGAGAGCAAATATGTGACAAGACTCAAGAGGAACGAATTGGCCCCTATCATCTTCCTTCAAATACGTATAAGTGCATTCCAACATCACGTCTCGCAGATATCTATAAAATGGCAGTTATAGGCGTGTGACTTTGCATATTTTAGCCTCCGTTGAACGTTGTTATCAAATTAAAGACCCTGTCCGAAGTGAAAAATTAAATAGATGAATTATATATTAAAGGTACTTTGTCCCATTTGCAGGCCAAAAAATGAAAAGGTTAAATTCCAACGGCATTTGAAAGACAATACTAATTTAGAACTTCCCTTTAAAAAAAGGGGGCTTGAAAATGTCTTTAAGTGGGAAAATAACGACTATTAGTTGTCGAATCGACTTAGGAGCTATAGAGCCAGTAAGTAATAGTCTGATTTTTCAGACCATTGTACCAAATGGTCGTACGTTTTATGCTGCGCAAAGATTCAATCAGTATAATTTTGGCCATTACACGAAGTGGGTTATTGATGTAGACAAATGCTCATGTACCCTTTACAGCTCATTTTATGTATGTTATTACCAAAGATGAAAAAAGGCCAGTCAGTCACTCGATAGTGTCTAACAATGAGGTGTAGCAAGTAAACGGGTTTCCTTGCATAATTTGAATATAGGACACTGCTAACGGGACATAGTATCTTTAAAGGAAAGCTGACAACCCATAGATTACAACAATACCAATTATATAGTACTTTAGTGCCTGTCAGACGAGTAGCAGCTCTCTGAAAACTCGAAATCTAAAGCTGTGAAAATCGGGAGTTGTTGACCTAAAAACTAGCTATCGAATTGACGATATCACCGTATGTGGAGTATGCATATTCACAATGACTTTGCATTAATTAAGCACGGCTCATCGCCTCAGCTATATAGGCGAGCACATATGGTGTCGTCACTGTAACTGCGGCAAATTTGTCCCCTGTTGACCTGTAATTTGGAGAGGTGCGGAAAAAGCTTTAATTCGCTTTTGTGCAATACTGAAAGGGAAAATATTTTGAATTACTTTATATTTGTATTCTATGTTCATTCAGCTTTCCATTGATAAAAAAGTTGTATTTTCATCGGATAGGGTCTTTAAAGAATGTAATATACTGCTGCATCATCTTGATATCACACGAACATAATGTCATCGGAAAATATCTTGAACCCTACCCAAATAGAGAAGGCATCAACACGGCCAATTGTGCCCTTGTTTAGCTCCATCTCAGTTTATGAAGCCTACATAGCCTAGCATGAAGGAGTATTACATCTAAAGAAATGTAAACACATACTCCGCATACAACTCTCACCGTTTGTACTTTCTGACAACATGTGCTTTTCAACTTAATGACAATTCTTTGAAGTTTAAAGTTCGATCGAACTTCTTCTAAAGTTCTAAGCTATTATCCTGTCTCCTGTTTTCTTCCCCGTCAGTTAAGAGGCCATGATAAGCAATCACTCAGTGAATACCCATCGCTCATCACAGCAGGTATGGTTGATAATCACATCCACATGGATCTAGTTAGCGCTCACTCGTAACCTTCACCCCTCTGGTCCCCTGTAAGCCTCTAGGTCAATCGTTTCTCGGACCACTACTGGATTTGAAGGGTGGGGGGGGCGTGTCTACTTTTGTAATGGTAAAACAGACTAATAACTACCTTTTGCTAAGTACATAAACTCTTCTGTTGTAGATGACCACAAAGTTTGTTGAAGACGAGCAGCAATTAATTCCGAATAATCATCCTAAAGTAATTATTTTAATGGCAGGGTTTGTTAATCAACTATTTAAATGTATGAATATGACAATGACATATTACGTAATCGGAACTTCAGTAAGATGGGATATGCAACAGGATATGGAAATTGCCCTTGTGTTGATTTATGGAAATTAAGTCTTTGCAATTGTGTTTTGTTTTAAACGTGGGTTCAGGACAAGGTGGATTATCTTTTAAATGTTAATTTGTTTGTATTGTATTGTGATTGATTGATTGATTTTTATTCGACAAGCTTCCAACATATACAATAATAACAGATCGAAAAAAGTCAGCTTGAACAGGCTAACCCACGAAAGCTCGAGAGCTTATTTCCAGTGGGGTCCCCTACAGACATGTACAAAATTAATAAGTTAAATAGTAATATTTACAGACAGATAAGAACCATAAAAAGAATTACTTATTAAAGATAATAATAATAACAACATTAAACTGATGATAGAAATGATAAAAAGTACAAGAAGAAAAAGAAGAAGGAGAAGAAGAAAAAGAGGAGGAGGAAGAAGAGGAAAATAGTGATGAATTTGTAGAATTTCTATAACGTACAAAAACATAAGTATATACAAATAAAAAGTATGAACCGGCAGAAGAATACAAATTTCAATCATATGACATGTCATTCACTTCTCTTCTCTGACTCTCAAGTATTAGGTATTCCTCTAATTTTCTCTTAAAATGAGCATAGTTTTCTATTTCCTTTACACCATTGGGAAGGGAATTCCAATGTTTTATGGCATTGTAATAAAACGAATTTCCAATACTACTTACTCTTTCTGGTAAGTTAAAGTTGAATCGGCTATTTCATGTATTATAATCATGAACGTCAGTAACAAGATCGAAGTTGGATCGAATATAATGATTCGACCTAGTATGATAAATTTTATGCACGTGATGCAATACGAGTTGTTTTGATCTTTGGTCGACTTCAAGAAAACCAGCTTTAGAAAGTTCGCAGTAGCCAACATGAGTTCTTGGACCAGAACAGTTGATAAATCTCACCATTTTGTTCTGTATAATCTTCAACTTCTTTTGATCTGACTTGTTTATGTTACTATACCATGCAGGGTTAGCATAGTCAAATAAACATTGAATAAGAGCAAAACAGAGTGTACGTCTTGCTTTTAAATCCATACAACTTTGATATCTGTACAAAAATTTCAGACGAGAATTTGCTTTTTTTACAACTGATTCTACTAAAGATGAAAATGAAATTGCGCTAGCCAACTCAATGCCTAAATACTTCACAGACTCTTTTCTCTTGATTACTTGATTATTGTGTGTCACTTTGAATTCAAATGATTTTTTAGAACTACTGTTAGAACAAAACAAATGCTTTCTGTTTTTCCCAAGTATTTCGTATCATTAATTTGGGCTCAATGCCTCAATCTCCTTGAGAATCCAATCCAGTAAAAAGCCGCACTGTAGATATAATGGATCTTTGAATCAGACTATTACTCCAGTGAACAGTCGGACAATATCCGACTATCTGACAATAGACACATGTGGTGTGAAACTCTCAAAAACCAGCGTTGGACACAATCATTTGCATGTGATATTAATTTTCATATTCTATCATGACATTCAATTCACATTACCAGCATATCCACCCTTCTCTTTACAGATAAGGTTGAGTTATACCTATATAGGCCTGCAATTGAAATGACTTTCCTACAAATTATTGGAAAAGTTGATGTGGTGTAACCAGTATATGGGAATACCTCAGTATTTTGAGGATTTTGATGATTTGAAATATTCCATATCATGATAAGTGTAATAAAGTCTTGCTGAAATTACATAGGACTGCAGTGAAAATAGTGAAAATACTGCATGCAGGCAGGTCTATGTGTGGGACTGGACATGTTGCATCAAAGTTTGGTTCAAACTGTTCTTTGATGAATTTAGAATATTAAGACATTTCAAGAGCAGTCCTTGGATACGTTTATGCTTAATTTTGAAGGCAGAATGAGCGATTTGAAACGCTCATCGTAAACGCTCATCGTAATCGCAGTTCCACGGTGTACTGTTTATGCTCACTTCTCTGGCTCCTCCAGGCATGATTCTGGCTCAGAGCCAGAGAATGCCTGGAGGAGCCAGAGAAGTGCAGTGCAAAACTGCACTGCGAATGCTACGTTGACCCCATTAAGGGTGCGTTCAAGCGATTTTTCGAAGCTAGAATCACAAACATGAATCACAATTCAAAACGCCGATACAAAACACGTTTACTGCAGGAGATCGTTCAAGCGATTTTCCATCATCGCTGATTCTCGCTCATTTCAAGCCCACCCAGGAAGAATAGAAATTGGTAGCAATAATATATATAATAGATAATGACGTCATAGAATCATGATTGAGATCTCCGTTCGTTCAAGTGAATTTTAGCGACCGTGATTCTGCAGAATCATGATACAAAACGCATCTTTTTCAGCGTTTCAATGTTTGTGTTTTTAAACACGTTTATTTTTACGACCAACGAAAAATCGCTTGAACGCAACCGTGTTTTAAACTAAACGTCTTTGAAAACCGTGATTCTAGGGTGAAAAAGTGTCGATTGAACGCACCCTTAAACGCGTTTACAAATGATTGTGCGTTTATGCTTCCCCAGAATCGCTGATTTTGGAGAATCGCCGATCTTAAACGCACCTTTTTGTGAGTTTACGATCGGCGATTACGATTGCCGTTTATCGGTGATTCTACGAAAATGAGAAAGGACGCAACCGTGTTTTGCACTAACCACGTAACAAAAGCCTCATTCTGGCCAGAAAAAGTTGAGCATAAACACACCCCTTATCATACGACATTCCTAGTTTTCCTACCATTATAATCTTATACATATTAGGAATGAATGGTTCCATTTGCAGGCCATAAAAAATGAAAAGGTTAAATTCCAACGACATTTGAAAGACAATACTTATTTAGAACTTCCCTAAAAAAAGGGGGCTTTAAAATGTATTTAAGTGGGAAAATAACGACTATTAGTTGTCGAATCGACCTAGGAGCTATAGAGCCAGTAAGTAATAGTCTGATTTTTCAGACCATTGTACCGAATGGTTGTACGTTTTATGCTGCGCAAAGATTCAATCAGTTTGATTTTGGCCATTACAAGAAGTGGGTTATTGATGTAGACAAATGCTCATGTAGTACCTTTACAGCTCATTTTATTTATGTTATTGCCAAAGATGAAAGAAAGCCAGTCAGTCACTCAATAGTGTCTGACAGCGAAGTCTAGCAAGTAAACGGGTTTCCTTGCATAATTTGAATATTAATTAGGACACTGCTAACGTTTAAATTTCACAGATAGGACATACATGACATATTCATAATTCCTGCAAAGTTCTACAGAATTTGATGTTGGCTGCAAAAGGTACAGAGTATCTTTAAAGGACAAGTCCACCCTAAAAAATAAGTACATTATCAAAGGCATAACAGGTAAGCGAGTGGTACAGATCAGTGAAAGTTTAAGCATTATCCGATTAAGAATAAGAAAGTATGAATTTTAGAAATTGTGATCAATCAAGCTCAAAACTCGGCAACTCCCATTTTCTTTATACTAACAACAACCAACAAATCAGAAATTGTATTTTCCCTCAATTTTGTTCTCGATCAAACATGCACCTAAACATGATTCTTTATAACCCTAGCTGTATCGAACAGAATTGTATGTCCAGAGTAAATTGGAGAGGACGTCGCAAGATACGTAAGTGTTAATTTCTGTTTGATTGATCGCAACTTAAAAACATCACAAATTAGTTATTTTCAATAAGAATTTGCTCAAACTTTGACTGACATGTTCCGTTCATTTGTCTGCTTCTATTAAAACCAACTTCATATCAGGGTGGACTTCCCCTTTAAGTATTGCTTCATGTTGGGTGGGCCTGTTTTCAGTGTACAAGTGATGGGGAATCACCCGGGTCTCTAACCCACTCAGCTCTTATCCAAACATGTCATACGCTACTTGATTGATGGCTAGACAGACCTCCCAACAACATCACACTAAACGGTTCGGTTCTTCGGCACTATATTCTGCACGCACAGACTCTTATTTGACGCTTAAAGGGACTAGGTAACATTGTTCAGATGAGAGATAGTGGTGCTAAGGTAGTGACTTCAATGCTAGATGTACAATTAAAGGTAATTTGAAAATTTTAGTGAAAACGGACCATTATTCATGATACAAATTGGGAAAAACTGATCCGATCGATTCCCTGATTCTCCCAACTAAATCATTACAATTTAATTACATTTTAGGTGAATGTAAGTCGTCACAAAGCAATAAATTGGCTCTACATACCATTCCAGACATTTACGTGTTAACAGATTTTTAATAATTTAATGTCAATCACTGTTAGAGGGTGTTGCACAGTGACGCCTTCAAAGAAAACCATAGATATTTTCGTGGTTTGAGATTTTTTTCAGGATTTTTTTAAATGTCAGATGGTTAGTACATTAGAAGGAATATAATAAGTAACATTTTATACAAAAATTAAGCAATTTTTTCATCAACTTTCAACAATGTTACCGAGTCACTTTAAACACAATTCCAAAATAATTGAAAAGAGCCTAGCTTTGTCAGTCTCTATAGCTGTGTCAGAAGCAGCTAAAGTACAGAGCCTATGGGATTCAGTAGACCATGCTGTCGGCATAGTCTCTTAGTTCAGACACTCTGATACACTCTATGACCGACAAGGATCGTGCCTCCAAACTAATCACTCACTAACGTGAATAGCCTATAGCCACTATTTATGCCACTACCAAGAAAACTCCTTGCCACTACCAAACAACTTCATGTTGATCGAGGCAGGGAGCTGAGTCTCAGCTCCGTGGCCGAGGCAAACATCAAATTCCCACAAACGTACATACATGTATTTATATACTCCGTTGTATTGTGTTTTCAGTGATCGATACCTAACCTCTATTGTTGTTCCAATGATCTCGGTTCAGATGTACAATGGCGTAGCGTGGGTGCAGCCATGGCCATTGAGCCTTTTCTAGTGGCGGGCGGGCACTGGGATCATTCCTCTCTTTGTGGGGCGCTGGGATCATTCCTCTCTTTGTGGGGAGGGGGCACTGGGATTATTCCTCTCTTTGTGAGGGTGCACTGGGATCATTCCTCTCTTTTTTTTTTGGGGGCACTGGGATCATTCCTCTCTCTGTGGGGGTACTGTGATCATTCCTCTCTTTGTGGGGAGGGGCACTGGAATCATTCCTCTCTTTGTGGGGCCCTGGGATCATTCCTCTCTTTGTGAGGGGTGCACTGGGATCATTCCTCTCTTTTTTTTGGGCACTGGGATCCTTCCTCTCTCTGTGGGGGTACTGTGATCATTCCTCTCTTTGTGGGGAGGCACTGGAATCATTCCTCTCTTTGTGGGGGCGCTGGGATCATTCCTCTCTTTGTGAGGGTGCACTGGGATCATTCCTCTCTTTTTTGGGGGCACTGGGATCCTTCCTCTCTTTATTTTTTTGGGGGCACTGGGATCCTTCCTCTCTCTGTGGGGTGGGGGCCTGGGGTACTGTGATCATTCCTCTCTTTGTGGGGAGGGGGCACTGGGATCATTCCTCTCTTTGTGGAGGGGGGGGGGGTACCGAGAGTCTGAGATCATTAAAAATGCCACCAATTAGAGGAGCTATATGGGGTGTCTTTTCCCCCATTTTTTTTCTTTCACAAATTATTTTCTCGCCATATATGGGAACGTGTGGGGGCCCCACGGTAGCTCCCCTACTGATCAATATCGACCTCTAATACTTTACAATATATTTTTAAGGGGGAGGGGCGACACAAAGTTATCAAAGTGTTCGCTTTCAGCGGCCTAGGATACATGCACACATGATTGCGTGGGATGCCCACTTCCAATATAATAACTATCGGAAATCCTGAACGGACTATCAAAATAACACTCTGTATCTTTTGATACAAGTAGAACAATACGATTAGCTCCTCCCATTCTCATTTCCTTTTCGATATACAATTGTTTATCTCTTTAATGTTTGGTATGTCCATGGTAATATTGGAAATTTGGAATGTCTAAGCTCCTTGGTATGTGTCCGCTGTCCTTGGTAGTCTATCACGATATGCCTAAGTTCAAAGTTCTTTAAAAAAAATATTTATGTATAGCTATATGTGTTTCATCATCATTGAAATGAATGACGTCTCCCCGAAGTCTCGATTGAAAGCACAGTGCATGTTGCATAGGCCTACGGACAACTCTGATTGCCAAGAAGAGCAAATCTACTTCTAAACGGTGAAACACATTCTCATAGTGATACCATAATGGAAGGCACTATGTCTGACTCGAAACAGTTAATTGTTATTAGACATCAAAATAAAATATTTACTGAAAACACAAGGTCGGGTTCTATGATAATGTTTACATAGAAATAAAAAAAGACAAAGTGGTCGAAATCTATTTGAAAAGATTGATAGGCCTAGCTTTCTCTTTCAAAAAAAAAGAGAAGAAAAAAAAAACCTCTCGCTTAAAACATACTTAGGTTTGCTGTACAAATATGTACGTACACATAGGTAGACAATAAATAGCTTAAACTGCATGTACATGTATTCCATTTGTGTAAACAGCTAATCATTTTTGTTTACGGTGTGGGGGGAGCAAGCGGGGGCATATGTACGTAGCAACATTTCTATAGCAATATAGTTTGTTTGCGGGATTGATCATCATTTAGATTTTGTCGGAACTCTCATCCATTATTGTTTAACACAATTTAAAACTCAGACCAAAAGCAACTTGCTGCAGAGCTGAGGCTAGCTTCACAATGTAATGCTTGCCTATGAATGAAGGTAATAGTGTTGACCATTATACCTGCCCCATCGAGGTGGGTGGTCAACATCGTGTTTTTCAAGAACCCGATAATGCTCCCAGATTATGTGCTTAGATAGATTCAATATACACAGCTGCTACAACGTCCCGTCGTCCCGGGGTTTATAATCTGACTTGTATGTAAGGCAATCTCATTTGAACAACAAACAGAGCAGAAACGGCACATTTAAACACCTAAACAAAACAAACAATTGAACAAAGCAATGTAAAATCTACACAGGAGCCTTTGAATAACGAACAGGATCCACGCTTTGAAATTCATTCATGATGGGTATGATCCTGCATTGCAGGTTGCGGATCTGCCCATGGCCTTATGCACATGTGTTGTTCATAAAGTTGGAATGATAATTCCTTACCTCTTGTCATGATCTCTTGGTAGATGATGTTTATATCTTTTCTGAAACTCAATGATCAATACAAAATGACCAGTAAAGACTAATCAGAGATTGATTAATTAAGTTCTGAAAAAATTAAGATATAAACTTTATCTATCGAGAATTGTCACAATCATAACATGAGCACAAGTTTAAAATATCCAACGTTATGGGCCAGTGACAGATCTCCGCATTATTTGTTACCACTTACCAGTCTTTCAATCATCTCGTGACCCACTTGAACTTGTCATAAAGCATGTCATGATCTCTAGATTTATTACGTGTATAGTGACATGTGAAGTATTGAAAGGTGGAAAAGGGCATCATCCAGATAAAAACACATCAACACACTCACACTCACAGGCAAAACAGCATCAAGATGATGGCATGCATGGGGGAGTAATCCGGGGGAGGGTGCTTCCCATAACTTTTGGAATGGGGCCCGGGGATGCATGGTTAAATATTAAAAGAAAAGAAATAACAATTCGAAAAATAAAGAGTATTTAAACCGAACGAAATTCATCTCGATTGTAGATCACTTGGTAAAGTCAATTTCCGCGTGAACACTTTCCTCGCAACAAAATATGCTTGTGCTTATGTTCAGGTGTTGTGCTACTCTGTTTGCAGCTAGATATACTTCATGGATATAGTTGACTTCTAATAACACATAAGATTGCAATTATAGGTAAAAAGAATCAAAAGCGACTAGTATGAGATTCTGATAAATGTGGAACCAGGGAGTTGGAATTACAACTCCCTGGTGGAACAATCAACTTTTCCTGGCTCTCAATAACAAACAAATGAGCACAAACTGACAAACATGTGTATATACGCCCATCCAGACCGACAATTTCTGTCTCTTTCGTTCGTTAGCCTGAATCTGATTTGGGTAGGGTCGGCTCCAAATGAGGAGCCAACCCTACCCAAATCAGAGGCAAACGAACGAAAGAGACAGAAATTTCAGCTTTATAACGCCAACCGTGCATCTCTCTTCATCCAGGTTTCTAATGAAATTGAAGCGGCTCATACGACTTATCAAATACACTATATTTCAATGCCCTTTACTTTCTTCTCTTTTGTCAATTCATAGCACACAAACATACCATAAGAAATATAGCCATACCTGTAAACACGAGCAGTGACGCAAGCCAGGGTAATACTATTTGAGGTGGAAACTCCATCGCAGTACCGCTATGACAGGTGTTCTCTTCGGTAAGGGCTCCAAAACAAGGAATGAACTGAGGACTAGCAGAATGCGCACACATCACATACACTTGTTTTCATTTCCGTACACAGGATGATGGAACATCCGGGGATTTTATTACTTTAATTAGCCAACCACCTTCTGTTTTTCATCTGTTCATCTTTTCCGGCGCTGTGATTGGTTAGATTTCCGGGCCTATTTCATGACGTGCTTGCTGCCCATTTTGTAACTCCGGATCATTCGTTTGTGTGTTAATCAACCATAGGCGAGGGAGGGGGTGGGGTAGGAGGCTGCATCACCACGGACTTTATAAGTTCCGATATTCGGGCAGCCAACAACTCAAATTCCGGCAGCAAGGTGCCCACATTTCCTCAGCGAGATGTCCAAAATAAATAACCTCATATTTGGGCAGGAGTTGCCCGAATATAATTTACAGTACAAACAGTATCAAAATTAAAAACTAAAGAGTTGAAATTCGTAACGCCTATATAGTCAATCACGAAAGACGCCTGGTCATTTACATGTCTATTACAACGTTTCCTGGGATTGAGAGGGTTAGCTAGTCAGATTTATATGTTGAGATGTGTCCATGATCCCAATCAATCATAAGTAAATTAGATATATTCATCTCTCAGACTCGGAGGGGGGCACAACCGAACCGTATTCCTCGGTTTTACACCTAAATGACAAGTAAAGTAAAAATACAAGAACTTGTTCTTTTTCTTTCTTTTTTTCTCGTTAGTTTGTTTTTCTTTTCTCTAGTAGCTTCCTGGATCTTGTACGGATTTGTGCCTCCGAAAGAGATCGAATTCTAGATTCTCATACTTTAATTAAAATTATCCATTTTTCCACTATATCTTTTCCTAAAAAGAAATATCTTCATGTGAATTCTATTTTACGACTCCTGTAGGCCTCTCTAAGAAATTCCCTGAAAATAAATAATTTTGACCGGATTCGCGTGTGAAATCGACAACAATATTAACCCTAATAAGGCCGGGGGCCATCATGGCCCCCTTCCGCGATTTTTCTGATTGTTCGGGAACGCATACGGATGACGCCCCGCCGCTTCATGACTTTATTCTTTCGAGTCTTGCGCATCTTTTAAAATAATTTTTTGAAAATCTGACCTACCGTTACAAAGTCACGTGACCTTTTGTCTTTACATGTCGGCCCGAAAATCGCTCATTTTCGTGATTTGTGTACAAAACATATGAAAATATCATTTTTCCTAAAAGAGATAAAACATTGGTTATTTGGTCTTGTTTAAAGTTTAGGTGTTTGTTTGGGGGTCAAAATAGTTAAATTATAGTTAGAAATGAAATAAAACAACAAAAACAATGAAATACATAAGTTAAAAAAACAATGAAATACATAAGAAATTATCAAAACAAGAGATAACATAAGGAATAACCTAGCTTTCCAAAAAAATTTTCGTATTATTATTCCAAATGGTCTAACAAATATATGTAGTGGAAAAGAAAGCTTAAATATGAAGAATATATGATTTATGGGTAAAAATATGAATTTGTTGACCTTATTTGCATAATTTACCATAAATATGCAAATGAGTAATTTTTTCAAAAAATTGAAATTGCTATATTATTCTATACACTTCACTTGACATGCATGCACATTTTCACGGCGATCGGACGTTTCACGGCCGAGATCTTAAGGGGGGACATAATGGCCCCCCCCCCCCGGCCGTATTAAGAACTCAAATAGCCCGGCCTTATTAGGGTTAAGTCTTCTAGTAAGTGAAATCAGCGTTATTATACACATCTACAACTCCTCTAATTACATACAGATTCACGTATCCTATTTTATATGATGAAGAACAACTTGTCATTTTAGGAGTAAAATTAGGCCGGTGTCCCCATTTCGTAGGTTCTGTGAGACCCTCATGATTCTCAGCGTGGTAATACGTTTCATGACGAGGGAGGGGGTCCTGCAAAAGATTCTTACTCTTTCACCCCCTCCCCGAGATACAGGGGAGGACAAACCGGCCGAAAGCATGTTCCTGAGAAGAAGAAACAAAAGTGTTCAGGAAAATTAGCCCCCCCCCCTCCTCACTTTTCGGAATCCCTGTATCCAACCCAGTCTAATGATTAACAAACTTTGCACAGTCTTTAATGTTGATAATACTGCTGAGCTGAAAATTATAGGCCGCCCAAGAATTACGTAATACAAGTGCATGCATTGTATTGGTAAAGGATTCGCGTAACTCATTTCTCAATCGTAACAATAATTCATAAAATGTTATCCCTACTTCTGTTATAGGGAATACAACTGTATCGTGTCCCTGTAATTTGAAGTTATAATTCCAGAGAGTATAGAAGGCGCGATGGCTTAGTGATAGAGCGGTGGTATCGTAACCGTGAGGTTTCAGGTTCGAAACAAAGACAATGTAGCTCTAATGCCTTTAACGTGGCATTAATCATAATGCTTTCATAGCAGTCAAATAAAGATAACTCCTCATCCAATAAAAATAGGGCTATAAATGCACGTTGGTCGCTGAGATACAATTTAAGCATGTATAAGCTCTGTTTTCGGGAGGGGGGGGGGCGTGGGCAGTTTATAGCTCATCGTAGTCCAAATCAATTTAGTTTGTGTGCAAAACTCACCCTCCCTGTTTCATGTATATGCGAGAAATAAGATATGGCTAGGGGAGAGGCGGGGTTAGAAGTAGGAGGAGAAAGGACCCTTGTCAGACTAGGAGGAGGGATGTTACCAAATGGCAAAAGACATGCTCACTAAGGGAAGAAGGAAAATATCTTCGATAGATAGCTAGGCTTTAACGATTGAATGTTATTTTTGTTTAGATGAATCGTTTCAACTGATGGTTTTCCAGCCATGTACGCTTTTGCACCCCATTTCAAACTAAAGGATCATGATATAAATCAATCATTAACTTTTTAATTGTATCATCAATTCGTTTTCAAAATTATTTTACTCATGAAAGTAAAAAATAAATAATTTATTCGGCGTTCCCAACCTGCCCAGGAACATAACATAGTGAAACATTCGTCACAAGAGGGCAGCATGATAGAGCTAACAGACTGCTAAATCGAGAGTCATCAGCTTATCGATTTAAGTTTTCAGATAAAAATAAAGAGTAAAGCGTGTCTAATATGATGGTTATTATATCGAATACAGCCATGCATCAGTTTTACCTATGTGGGCCTATATCGAATCAACATGTGCACACACGTTATATTTTGGGCTACATTAGTACTTTTCATCAACGTATACGTTCATTACACTGTAGTACATTATCATGCATTATTATACAAATAATACACTGCATTGAGGGCATTAGTAAGAATTACCAACACAAGGTACCTTTGGAACAGTCTAACACGCCCGAGGCGGTAGCCGAGGGTGTTTGGACTGTTTTGAAGGTACCGAATGTGGGTAATTTTACTAATGCCCGAACAAAATGATGTGTATTATTTGTTTTATAAGATGATGTTTTATTTGCTTTATAAAATGATGTTTCATAACATGATTTTGCTAATGATCGGTCATTAGAATTGGATAATGACCGGTCATTATCCAAATTACGCGTTAGACAAAATAGATGCCTGCATGGTCATGTGTACGCTTTCAACAAATCATTTGCTTAGGATCCACGTCATCATCTTATAAACATTATTATACAGGATATAATATAGGGCTCATATCAGCTATGCAAGTAGTCTAGTTCTGGACCCTTTTTATTGAATTTTTATTCGCCGACTATACGCGTTAAGCCGAGTGGTGGCGTGATCCCGAGTGATTGCGCGATCCCCGAGAACCGGTCCGGAAAAGGGTCCAGTGCAATACGTGCCTTCACGGTTGTTTCAACGCAAAGCATGCCGGGACAGATTTTAAGTACGGCAGTAGATTTCGGTTACCGTAGATTTCACCTTCGCCGCGATCAGCTGTTCCATTGCCAACAACGGGAATGTTATCCTGTCGAATCAACATGACATCATAATCTTGTACAGGATCCGTTATTCTGCAGTGATTTTCTTTCATTCCAGTATCATTTGTACGGTAATAAACCAAAGTCTGTGATTATGTATTTTTATGACAATCCTTCAACCTAAAACACGAATGTTTAGCAGCTTAAAAGGCAAACCACCGACCCAAACTTCACACACACATTTGAACATATGGGACTACATATTCATACCAAGGAACCCACTCTCATTAGCCCACTTTACTTCGTATTATCAGCTTTATTTTTGAAGGATCGTCATAACAATACACAATCACAAACTTTGGTTTCTTACTGTACAAATGATACTGGAATGAAAGAAAATCACTGCAGAATAAGGCATCCTGTACAAGATTATGATGTTGATTCGACGGGATAAAAATCCCGTTGTTGGCAATGGAAAAGCTGATCGCGGCGAAGGTGAAAATCTACTGCCGTACTTAAAATCTGTCCCGGCATGCTTTGCGTTGAAACAACCGTGAAGGCACGTATTGCTCAACGCTGACGTCACTCCCTGAGATTTTTCAGGGAGAGCAATTAGCTAGGCCGCGCCTCCCAGCCAAAGCGCTAGTCTTTGCTTGCCATCATTTTGAAGTAGTAATGGGGAAATCTGGTATGATCTAGTGATAAAATGATTTTATATTCCTTTAAAAAGTGCTATGTTGCATTAAAATTAATTTTCAATTCAACTTAGATGTATGATGGCCATTAAAACATCCTCTTTTAACATTATTTCCTCTAAAGATACAATAAGGTCTGAAGATATAAACTACTGTGTTATATACATATACATGCATGCATAGTGTATTATAAGTCGATGGTGCACACGCTGTATGTAGGCTAGGCCTAGCTAGCTACACGTACTACTAGAAACAACAGTCAACACCCATTGCATATCCAACTTCCAAGTTTCTTCGAACTATACTAGCTCTGTCACATCACATGTGATTACGATTGCATTTAATTGTGACTCTATTACATTGACATGTATAATACCTACACTGCATGTATTAAGAATAGGTACTGATTGTAGTTTTTGTACATGTATTTCAAACGACAAATTCATAATTTATGTCCAATTCTGACACTTTTTCAGTTTGGTGTAGCACGTACTTTTTTATCTTGAGCAACATTCAAATTACAAAAGTGATGTACAAAGTCATTCAGTGAGACCTTATCGTTTTGCTTTCCAAAGTTAACACTAAAAATTTCCAATACTCTGGTGGATTTGTCTTTTTTAAATTTTATCTGAGAATCATTTAGAGATTTGCTGTATAAATTTATTTTTCTACGAAGCAACCGTATTTATCCCTCGCTGCTTTACAAATTTCACCATTCATTTCTTCTGTTTGGCTCAGATGGCTCGGCGTTCTTTTTACGCCTGAATTTTTTCAATTCAATTTACTTTATTCAATTTATTTCCCTAATATATGCATTCAATTTGAATACATTACGAAACTGCTCTATTGTGAATGATGATTCAAATACCGGTAATGGATGACTCGATCCATGATTGGTAACAATACATTTTATGTCATCCTGCATCATGATAAACATGTACTTTCTTATTAGAAAATGTCCATTTCAGGTTCACTTTAAACACATTATCAGATGTGTGAAATGTCATTTCTACTCAACTTTCATAATTATTTGAATTTGGAAGGAAAAAAATTGAATGAAGTGGGTGGGGGAGGGGGAGGCTAAAGTATTTACGATCAGGTAGAGGCGTAGCGTAAATCGGAGTGGGGTCTAGGGGCAAAGTCCCGGCGGTGGTCAAGGGGCTGAGCCCCCGGAAGCTCAGGGCGTATGGACATTTAATTACGGTCAGATGAGCATATTTTGATACCTTTTTATTTTGTGACACTGGCAGGTCACTATTCTTTCTTTCTATTTTTCTTTAATATACTTTTTCAAAGGGGCTCGAGCCCCACGAGCCCCGCCTTTCCGCGGGCCCTGACATATAGGCCTCTAAATAAGCATATTTATTGCATGACTGTAAATTTGGGAATTTGTCATTTTCCAACAAACGCATAAAAAGAATAATTTACTAAAAGTGAGGACAAATCCCGGAATATTATGTAATTTTCAGCAAAATGTGTAAATCACTAGTATCGAATAAGAAATAAACCATGCTTAAATTCTATTTCGGGGCAACTGCAGTAAATTGCACCTGAAATTGCATCATGCGCATTATAAGTTCCAAACGCTTTCTTTCATACAAATACACAAAAAAGTACCGAAAGCTTAAAGGTATAGACCAGTTCTGGTCATGCGATTGCATTGTGAAAGAAACGTTGTGAAATCGGATCGGAAAAGGTTGATCATCTAGCATATAAGTATTGGTGTGTACTGCAAGGTTCTGGTATCATCAAAATGATAAGAAATTTGGCCCAGTCTTGGTAAAGTTACAAGCACTGTACACAGAAAGATTTTTTTGGTATTTATAAGGTGTTTTATTTTCTCAATACCAGAGGCAGTACATATAAACGAAATCATGCAATTTACATCATACTCAGAATAATCAAAATACAACTCAGAATAATCAAAATACAATTCAAAAGTATAATTCTTAACATCAATTGCTAAACAAAACAACTCTTTCATACATTTCGTTATTCGTTTAAAACAATAATAGTGATAGTAATAATGATAAAATACTTATAGTCATTTCATGTTCATTTTGTGCTTCTTAAAAAAAAAAAACACTTTATCTGTTGAATTAAACAAAAATAAATAAATGCTTGAACATGAAACATGAAGAAAAAAATAAAAAAATAAAAAAATAAAACTACACACAGTACTACCTCTGAAAAGAGAAAAAAAAACTCCCCCTAAAAGAGAGATAAAGATTTTAAAAAACATCCAAAAACAACCCCCAAAAAAAAAAAAAAAAAAAAACAACAACAACAACAACAACAAAACAAAACAAACCAAAAACAAAAACAAAAACAAAAACAATAACAAAAACAAAAAAACAAATAAATATAAACATAAAATAAAGAAATACTGCTGGGATAGAGGGCTGGGAAGTTGCTTGTCGGAAATTCATCATGTTGAGCCCACCTTGCGGATAGTCTAAAAACATGATGCTCTTTTTATTTTGCCCTTACTTCTCAACAAAAATCAAAATCTATTTCTTCAATTTCGCTATACACCCATTCTGGAACTGGCATCAATGATGATAAATATATAATTTTGAATAGCCATATACTTTCATTTATTGAATTTTCCCCATTAATGTTAAATCACGCTGCTTCAACCACGTAAAAAGTTTTTAATCTTGCTCAATATTTCTTTATAATTCATTTGTTCTTTGATATCTTCGTGTATTGAAAAATATATTCCTAGTATTTTAAGAATGTCAACTTGCTTCCTAAACGGAAATGTATGAGTGGATAATGATTGTGGACCTAAGGGCAAAATGAATGTCTTGTCCTTGTTTAACTTTATAAGCCTGATATTTTATAAAAACATTCAAAAATATGTTTAATTTCCTTAAATGAATTCGAATCTTTAATGAAAAGCGTTATATCGTCTGCGTACAGAACTTGCTTTATATCTGTATTTCTAAAACTGATTCCTTTTATCTGATGATTATTTCTTATCATATGAGCTAAAATTTCAATACACATAACAAATAAATATGGAGAGAGGGATCTCCTGCCTTACTCCTCTTTCAACCTTGAAATAACCTGTTGATGTGTATCCATTTATAACACAACTTTCTGCTATAGTATAAAAATATTAACCCATTTACAAAACCTCGGTCCAAAATTAAATGATTGTAAAACCTTATATAAAAATAAATGTGAATCAGAATCAAATGCTTTTTCAAAATCAATGGCTACCAAAAAAGCGGGTTCTCTGTAAAAAGAAGTATGAAAAATCATGTCGTCTATTATTCGTATTGCTTCTCCAATGTTCCTATCCTTAACATATCCCAACTGATCAAAACCAACAATTTCAGGTAAAACTTCTTGTATTCTCTTTGAAAGTATCTTAAATAGGATTTTAAAATCTACGTTTAGCAACGAAATCGGTCTGTAATTCTTAATAAGCTCCGGATCTTTGCCATCTTTATGTATCAAGATAATAACTGCTTGCCTTTTAGAGGCTGATAATTCCCCTTGTTGAAGAGCTTCATTAAAAGATGCAAGAACTAGATCTCCAATTACTGGCCAACATTTCTGATAAAATTCTACACTTAAACTATCATTTCCTGGAGATTTCATATCTTTAGTATTGCTATGCATTCCCTTTCTACGATCGTTTCCTCACATGAATCTCGTGATTCAATTTTGGCAGGTTATTAGGAAAGAAGTCCAAAGTGTCATCTTGTATAGAATTTATTTTGCTATAAGTATATAGCTGCCTATAAAATGATTTTATTCTTTCAATAATTTCTTTTCGTTAGAAGTGGTATTTCCATTTATATTTAATTTCTTTATTATACTCTTTTTTCTATTTGATTCCATTTACTGTTTGAAGAATGCTGTATTCTTTTCTCCACATTCATACCATGAGGATCTTGACCGTACTTTCAACCCTTCATTGATGTAATCGTGGAGTAAACTTAGTTGTTGTTTCTTAGTTTTCAAATTTTCGAAAGATGTAAATTGGACTATATACGCGATCGCGATATCTATCCAGTCCAGATGGACATGATAATTTACCAAATATATCAATTAGTAGGCGGTTTCCCGGCAAAATTTGTATCATCAAAACATAGTCAAAACATATTATTTCACATGATTGGTAATTAGAGATTCCATTTCATTTTTTGAGAGGGGGACATTTCCAAAACTGGTCTATACCTTTATATGCATACTATTTCACAAGATGTAATAAAACAATATGCATAATTCTAATGATACACTTACATGTACATGCAAATGCATGATCATTTTTGCGTTGCTTTCTGCCTGCAAAATAGTTTTCTTCTGCATTTTGTTTTGTTGCTGTTATGTATGGTGGCTCCTAAGGGACACGCAAACGCAAAAATTTGACGTATACGTATGCAACAAATTTCTTGTCTTTTACGTCCAAGACGTGAAAATCAAAAAATTTGACGTATACGTATGCAACAAATTTCTTGTCGTTTACGTCCAAGACGTGAAAATCAAAAATTTGACGTATACCTATGCAACAAATTTCTTGTCTTTTACGTCCAAGACGTGAAAATCAAAAATTTGACGTATACGTATGCAACAAATTTCTTGTCGTTTACGTCCAAGACGTGAAAATCAAAAAATTGACGTATACCTTTGTTTGGTAATTTTTCATTTTTCTGTACTCAATGGCCCTGAAGGGACACGCAGACGTGAAAATCGGCTGGAAAATCTGCGTCCAATATTCACGTCTGCGTCTCACACGCAGACGTGAATATTTGACGTGAATTTTTTTTCAGTAAGCTGAGCACCTACTAGCTACATGCATATACGGTAGTGCCTAACATTTCTGTACCAACATTTCTCGCCTGCCGCCGCAGATGTGATGCGAACGAAGATTTTCTAAATGTCAACAAAATGCCTTTTGTGCAGCCATCAAATGCACAAATCGACTCGTGAAAGGCTCCTTGAAAACATTTCACAAGTAAGTGATCATTTCATTTAGATATTACAAAAATTAGCGTTTAAAGACTGGTTTCATATGATAATCTAATCGTCGCGACATTGTACTATTTGTAGTCTAGTTTTCGCTTGTAGTCCCATCTGCTTGTTTTTATGACTATGTGTGAATATTTGTAACTTGGCTGGGCCTGGCCTGGCCTGGGGAAGGGGAAAGCCACAAAACATAAGTCATAAAGTCATAAACTGAATCCAATCAAGTGGGGATATGTGTTGGTACTTGGTTAGGTGTGAAAAGAAGAAAAGATAGGCAAACACATAAATATTTAGTCATTTTAGTGCTACTTCTAGCTCGAGAGCCTAGCCCTAGTATTACTATTAGTAAAAACCATGTTGTTAGACTAGTTTGTTGACACTGACAGCTTGCTCTCTATGTCAGTCAGTATGTTGGTGAAGCCTGAAACTGAAAGTGAAACAAGTACTGAGTTAGGGTCTAATAATTCAGTCATAACAAATCTAAATAACAAGAAGTCATTGGTTATATGTCTGCGCATAGCCATAGCATAGGCATAGCGACGTTGTGTGTGCTATACTTGTAGTTGTAATTGTATAGACCCCTACTTTTAATTTTTAAGAGAGATATTTTGATATAGATTCTAGAGGTCTATATAGACTCTAGATCTTATTACACGCAATTTCAATTTGTTTTGACAATTAATATAGATCTACCTTTCACTAATAAGCGGAGGGCCAAAGTCAAATATCATGCTCGGTTTTTGAGTTGCCTGCCACTACCGCATAAACTAAGCACACCTTGTTTATTTGAAAGATTTTATCATAATACACAATATTTCAGAGGTGTTTTTTTAAATTTGTTGCGAACAATCCTAAATCGGAGGGGCGTCCAAAAGCGGCCCTTTGACAAAAAATAGTATTTTGTGAATTATATTTTAAGGAACCTTAAACCACCATGAGTTTGGTGTCATATGAAAGAGAATTAAATGATCTAAATTTTGATACCAATTTCAATGAAATTGGGATTAATTAGCATTGCAAATTTAAGTAAAAAACATGATTTTTGTGATTTTTTCCAAATATTGAATTTTATCAATAATCGTTATTTTACATATATCAAAATTGGAGAAATGCATTTTTGTAACTTTCCAGGAATTTACCCATATACAAGGATAATATTCTGTGAAAAGGAAAAGTGTATATGTCTCTTCAATAAAAAGTTATAGCAACCCAAAATTATTGATTCGATTTCCACAAAAACAACATTTTTGCCCACATGTGTATTAACTGTATGCATGTACGTGTATTAGTGTATTGAGGACCTGTTTGGCGTGTTTACATTGAGTTTTAAAGATAACTTTTGAGTAAAACCTCTAATCACCATGGATTTGGTGTCAAAAGATGGATAATTGAAATATCTTCAAGTTGATAACAATTTCATTGAATTATGTAGTGTGTGAAATGTAAATTTTGAGCCAAAAATGTTTTTTTGTAGATATTTTTTCCTCTAATTTTGGCCAGTATTTCGGTATATTAACTGGACAACAGTGATTGAACATTTAGTGGTGCAGAAAGTTCAAGGGATTTGGAGTGCTGACTGCAATTGATAAGTACTTCTTGTTTACTCTGGGATGTTTCAGAAAATGTGGGCATTAGCAGTCCCCCTCCCACCCCGCCCCTTCCAGCCGCTTGACATAATCTTGCCCATGACCTAGACAAGTTAGTGCATCTATCAACATGAATATAATATAGTATCGCCATGTTTGGTTTGATGGTTTATTTTGCCTGACTACTAAGAAAACATGTGTATGCTTGTAAGAAACTAGGGTACCCACATTCGTAAGTCCTCTCTGAGGAATTTTGGAATAATGCCTTGCCAAAGGGCACTAGCGAGTAGTGAATCCACTTCACATGGTGTCGCCTCCTCACTCCTGAACAAACCTCCTGGCATTGTGATTGATCCTATGTTCTATGTCCTGACAAGATATTGGCATTATCCTGGCTGTCCAGAACGCCAGCCAAAAAGGGAGTCGAGGCTGGTACATGGATAGATTCTGTTTAATTATCTACCTTATCTAGACTTGCTATGATGCACACCATGTTATAACGTTAAGAGTAATTAGAAGGATACTCAGAGAATGAAGGGGATGCTGAGAACATTGTTTTTTAAATTTTTATTCAGAAAATCCAATTCTCATTTAAATCAGCCAATGACCTAAATAAAATTTTGAAGAAAATGGAAAGAAGGCCCAGCTTACAGGCCTATCGTGACAATGGGAACGGTGTGGGGATTTTTTTATCCAGGCAAATAATGATGCATTTTTCCTTTTGAAAAAAATGTTGGATATATCAAAAATACATGTAGGTTAGGAAAGAGTCCTTTCCCACATCATAAAAAGTCTGAGATTTTAATCACCAAGACATGATTATAATGCAAAGAAGTTCTTAATTTTGAAGAAAATGATGGATAAATGCAGCATTATGCATGTATTATGGGGTGAGTTTGGAAGAAATCTTGGAATTATTAATTCCTTAGTTTTGGTAACGTGTACATCCTGGAACATCCTGGAGATGGGTTTAAGAACGTTTCACCAACCCCGCCACCCCAATTTGAAATAGTAATGAGATTTAAAACTACCAAGATGTGTTTAGAATGCAAACTAGTTCTGAATTTAGAAATAAATTAAGGCATAAGACATGAAGACAATGTTTATAATGGAAATGGGTGTGGGATGAATGTTTGAGAATTGAATCACCATGTATGGTAAATAATAAAAAATGCATTTATGTAAATAAGAAAATGACATAGTTATTCATACAAACAAATCCCTAGAATTAGAATTTCCTGACCAGATTGAAGAATATTCAAGAAAAAATGGCTCATTAGATTTTAAAGATTTTTCGTTATATGCAAGGATACAATGTTTATCAAACTATTGAGTTGACGTGGTGTCAACCCTCACCCCCCTCTCTTTTCTCTCTCTCTCTCTCAATCGACGCATGTGCTTTACTTTTTACAAGGGGCTTCCGCTGACAACTGCCAGTGACAAATTTGTCATTTTGGGTAGATAAAAGATACACGTATCCTATAAGGAAAGATCCAGAGACAGATTGGCCGTGGGGAGTTTGGGAATTTTCCCACGAGCAGCTCTTTATTTTTGGTTGGATCAAGGTCCAGTCGATTTGTGGTCTGAGGGCCACTTGATATATATGCATCTTACATATTCAGTGGGCAGGTCGCATAACACTTTAAAACCCAATGTTCAGTCCCAGTCTGCCCCTGGAAACATCAAATAAGTTTTGTGTCAAAGACATGATGTAGAAAAAAAAAGGCCTGTCTAAATGTTGTAGTCCTGTTGTTATCTGGTTATTCGATCTTTCGACAAAGCTGTAAAAGTTTTAGTTGCTTAAGGACATATAGTGGATAGGAATTTTAAAACAAATAATTAATTTTACCACATTGAAACAGCATCCAAAGATATATTAAATTCATGTTGATAGTGAAGTTGTGCTAGTGTGATCGGAAGACGTCCAAATTTAGAAAGAAAGGCGAGTTAAGGCAATTTCATAATGTCGCTCCTTTCTGCTTAGGCGAATCCAAGGTGAATAATGAAATATATATTAAAACAATTTAGGGTAAAACACTGATGTGCGAACCCTTCCTTTTCAGAACCACAAGAAGGCCTGAGTGACTCCCGTGCGGGAAATATTCAGAAATGAAAATAGGAAATTCATTCCCCACGCCCACCCCTTCGAGCAATACCCTAAGCCTTAGTTATAAGTCTTCATTAAATTTTTCATTAAAATGTATAAGAGGTTTGGGCGTTCATAAACATTTACCCTCCGAAAAATGGACTTTTTTAAATAAGAGTACCTTAGGCCAGAAAATCTATATACACATTGCTTTTTGTACATACATGTATATTTATGAAGCAAATAAATATCAATGCAATAAACTGTATTCTAATGCTTGTAAATTAAGTAATGTTTTCTATATTAACGCAAATAAAAGTATTTATATGTGTTTTCTTCAATAATAAAAATAAAAATGTTTGGCTCAGACTTGATATCCACATGTATTGAAAAGAATTTACAGCACATTAACGCTTCGGCTTTATGCATGGTCTTCTGAAAAATTACTTGAGGATTCACAAGACCGCCATGTCAGTTTTATGGGCATCCCAACAATTTTTCTGAGGGTTCAAGAGACCTACATTGTTGGTCTCGTGGCTGTTTATATAATCCCAGCTAAATCACAAGCATGATTTTTTTAAAATGATCTGTCTTTGATTATGTTCAAATATTTGTCTTTACCATGACAAGATTGTACTAAGCGGTCAGATGACAGATGGAAGGGGTGGTGTCAAATAATAGTTAATTGTGTGTGGGGAGGGGATGAGGCACCTGCCCATGCCCCCATTTTCTAAAACATCACAGAGTATAGAAATACTTATCAATTGCACTAAGCACTCTCCTGGCCTAATCCTTTTAACTGTCTGGACTGTCTGCATTACTTTGTTCGTGTTCATGGACTAACTTGTCTTGGTCATGGGCAAGATTATGAAAAGAGGCTGGAAGGGGCGGTGGGGGAGCAACTGTCAATGCCCACATTTCCTGAAACATCTCAGAGTACAGAAGAAATACTTATCATTTGCAGTCAGCACTCCAAATCACTTGAACTTTCTGCAATACTAAATTTCCAGTCACATTTGTCCAGTTACTATACCAAGATACTGGCCAAAATTAGAGGGGAAAATATCTACAAAAAGCACCTTTTGGCTCAAAATTTACATTTCACACTCTACATAATTCAATGAAATTGATATCAACTTGAAGGTATTTCAATTATTCATCTTTTGACACCAAATCCATGGTGATTAAAGGTTTACTCAAAGTTATCTTTAAAACTCGATGTAAACACACCAAACAGGTTCTCAATACACTAATACAGGTATATGCATACAGTTAATACACATGTGGGCAAAAATGTTGTTTTTGTGGAAATCGAATCAATAATTTTGGGTTGCTATAACTTTTTATTGAAAAGAGATATAAAGCTTTCCTTTTCACAGTATATTTTCATTGTATAAGGGCAAATTCCTGGAAAGTTACAAAAATGCATTTCTCCAATTTTGATATATGTAAAATAACGATTATTGATAAAATTCAATATTTGGAAAAAAATCACAAAAAATCATGTTTTTACTTAAATTTGCAATGTTAATTAATCCCAATTTCATTGAAATTGGTATCAAAATTTAGATGATTTAATTCTCTTTCATATGACACCAAACTCATGGTGGTTTAAGGTTCCCTTAAAATATAATTCACAAAATACTATTTTTCGTCAAAGGGCCGCTTTTGGACGCCCTCCGATTTAGGATTGTTCGCAACAAATTTAAAAAAACACCTCTGAAATATTGTGTATTATGATAAAATCTTTCAAATAAACAAGGTGTGCTTATTTTATGCGGTAGTGGCAGGCAAACCCCTCTTTTCTGACTTTGGCCCTCCGCGGCCCCAGATCTTTGCCATATTTTTGGACATCTGCATCGACTAGCCTATCTGCATGCTGCAAATAACCTTGCATTAGTTGCATACAATACATGTCATGATGTGAGTGACATGCATACGCATCCATTAGCATTGACTACTATGCTTTGCTGGAGTGAATGACATGTAGCTTTGGCTTTTGCTTTTGAAATGCTTTGCTTTGTAAAATTGATCTGGACAGGTTCATGCAAACTGTCACTATGCTGTGATGTTAACAAGATTATGTATTGCAAATATTAAAAGAATGCTTGATGGGGTACGTGTTTATTTTTTGAAATAAAATCAAACAGCAAAATTGACCAGTTAATTTTTGTTATCATTGTCTGGACACACATCCCCCATGCTATCATGCATACAAATAGGACAAAGGCAAATGCAATATAAAAGGCAAATGCAATATAAAAGGCAAATGAAATGAAGATGTTCTCAGCATCCCACTTATCCTCCATTATCTTGTTTTCTATTAATTTCCAGGTTTCCCCAAAGCTGGTCCAGCCCTTTTGAAAGAATGGCTTGTCAAGATGAGGAGGGACAAGTGGACACCAAGCCAGTAGTCCACCGTGTGCTCGGACCACTTTGAAGCAGAGTGTTTTGACCGCATTGGCCAGACAACCAGACTTCGCCAAGGTGCTATTCCAACCATTTTCCTCTTCCCTGATCATCTGCAGAAGGTAAACACCAAATGAATGCTAAATTCTCTTGTGGTAATGATTAAAGATGAAACTTGTGAAATTTGATAGATTATTTGAATGTTTCCTTTATTTAAGAAAATATTGTATGGTGAGAGCTAGAAGGGTGTTAAATCATATATTTTAACACAGAGTTAATTCCCTTCTGGCTCTCAACAGATGATTATAATTGTTCCAGTAGTTAATT
The DNA here is from genome assembly GCA_037976565.1 of Mesocentrotus franciscanus. NCBI lineage: Eukaryota > Metazoa > Echinodermata > Echinoidea > Camarodonta > Strongylocentrotidae > Mesocentrotus > Mesocentrotus franciscanus. The sequence goes on along the minus strand of CP137667.1, from coordinate 1,852,136 downwards.
AATTTCAGTTCAATTCAACTTTCAATTCATTTCCAGATGAGTGGTTTGAATCATAGAAAAGTTCTTCTAAAAGAGTTTGCATTTCAAATCTTAAATGCATATTTTACTCATATATTGTGGGAATGTAAACTGATCTGGTCCAAAGTATGTATCCCTTTCCAAAAGAAACCAGTAACACCAATTTAAAAAAA
>CP137667.1:1810389-1851445 GCA_037976565.1 Mesocentrotus franciscanus | reverse complement strand
CTAGACAAGTTGGTGCATCTATCAACATGAATATAATATAGTATCGCCATGTTTGGTTTGATGGTTTATTTTGCCTGACTACTAAGAAAACATGTGTATGCTTGTAAGAAACTAGGGTACCCACATTCGTAAGTCCTCTGAGAATTTTGGAATAATGCCTTGCCAAAGGGCACTAGCGAGTAGTGAATCCACTTCACATGGTGTCGCCTCCTCACTCCTGAACAAACCTCCTGGCATTGTGATTGATCCTATGTTCTATGTCCTGACAAGATATTGGCATTATCCTGGCTGTCCAGAACGCCAGCCAAAAAGAGTCGAGGCTGGTACATGGATAGATTCTGTTTAATTATCTACCTTATCTAGACTTGCTATGATGCACACCATGTTATAACGTTAAGAGTAATTAGAAGGATACTCAGAGAATGAAGGGATGCTGAGAACATTGTTTTTAAATTTTTATTCAGAAAATCCAATTCTCATTTAAATCAGCCAATGACCTAAATAAAATTTTGAAGAAATGGAAAGAAGGCCCAGCTACATCATGACAATGGGAACGGTGTGGGGATTTTTTTATCCAGGCAAATAATGATGCATTTTTCCTTTTGAAAAAAAATGTTGGATATATCAAAAATACATGTAGGTTAGGAAAAGAGTCCTTTCCCACATCATAAAAAGTCTGAGATTTTAATCACCAAGACATGATTATAATGCAAAGAAGTTCTTAATTTTGAAGAAAATGATGGATAAATGCAGCATTATGCATGTATTATGGGGTGAGTTGGAAGAAATCTTGGAATTATTAATTCCTTAGTTTTGGTAACGTGTACATCCTGGAACATCCTGGAGATGGGTTTAAGAACGTTTCACCAACCCCGCCACCCCAATTTGAAATAGTAATGAGATTTAAAACTACCAAGATGTGTTTAGAATGCAAACTAGTTCTGAATTTAGAAATAAATTAAGGCATAAGACATGAAGACAATGTTTATAATGGAAATGGGTGTGGGATGAATGTTTGAGAATTGAATCACCATGTATGGTAAATAATAAAAAATGCATTTATGTAAATAAGAAAATGACATAGTTATTCATACAAACAAATCCCTAAATTAGAATTTCCTGACCAGATTGAAGAATATTCAAGAAAAATGGCTCATTAGATTTTAAAGATTTTTCGTTATATGCTAGGATACAATGTTTATCAAACTATTGAGTTGACGTGGTGTCAACCCTCACCCCCTCTCTTTTCTCTCTCTCTCTCAATCGACGCATGTGCTTTACTTTTTACAAGGGGCTTCCGCTGACAACTGCCAGTGACAAATTTGTCATTTTGGGTAGATAAAGATACACGTATCCTATAAGGAAAGATCCAGAGACAGATTGGCCGTGGGGAGTTTGGGAATTTTCCCACGAGCAGCTCTTTATTTTTGGTTGGATCAAGGTCCAGTCGATTTGTGGTCTGAGGGCCACTTGATATATATGCATCTTACATATTCAGTGGGCAGGTCGCATAACACTTTAAAAACCAATGTTCAGTCCCAGTCTGCCCCTGGAAACATCAAATAAGTTTTGTGTCAAAGACATGATGTAGAAAAATAAAAAGGCCTGTCTAAATGTTGTAGTCCTGTTGTTATCTGGTTATTCGATCTTTCGACAAAGCTGTAAAAGTTTTAGTTGCTTAAGGACATATAGTGGATAGGAATTTTAAAACAAATAATTAATTTTACCACATTGAAACAGCATCCAAAGATATATTAAATTCATGTTGATAGTGAAGTTGTGCTAGTGTGATCGGAAGACGTCCAAATTTAGAAAGAAAGGCGAGTTAAGGCAATTTCATAATGTCGCTCCTTTCTGCTTAGGCGAATCAAGGTGAATAATGAAATATATATTAAAACAATTTAGGGGTAAAACACTGATGTGCGAACCCTTCCTTTTCAGAACCACAAGAAGGCCTGAGTGACTCCCGTGCGGAAATATTCAGAAATGAAAATAGGAAATTCATTCCCACGCCCACCCCTTCGAGCAATACCCTAAGCCTTAGTTATAAGTCTTCATTAAATTTTTCATTAAAATGTATAAGAGGTTTGGGCGTTCATAAACATTTACCCTCCGAAAAATGGACTTTTTTAAATAAGAGTACCTTAGGCCAGAAAATCTATATACACATTGCTTTTTGTACATACATGTATATTTATGAAGCAAATAAATATCAATGCAATAAACTGTATTCTAATGCTTGTAAATTAAGTAATGTTTTCTATATTAACGCAAATAAAAGTATTTATATGTGTTTTCTTCAATAATAAAAAATAAAAAATGTTTGGCTCAGACTTGATATCCACATGTATTGAAAAGAATTTACAGCACATTAACGCTTCGGCTTTATGCATGGTCTTCTGAAAAATTACTTGAGGATTCACAAGACCGCCATGTCAGTTTTATGGGCATCCCAACAATTTTCTGAGGGTTCAAGAGACCTACATTGTTGGTCTCGTGGCTGTTTATATAATCCCAGCTAAATCACAAGCATGATTTTTTTAAATGATCTGTCTTTGATTATGTTCAAATATTTGTCTTTACCATGACAAGATTGTACTAAGCGGTCAGATGACAGATGGAAGGGGTGGTGTCAAATAATAGTTAATTGTGTGTGGGGAGGGGATGAGGCACCTGCCCATGCCCCCATTTTCTAAAACATCACAGAGTATAGAAATACTTATCAATTGCACTAAGCACTCTCCTGGCCTAATCCTTTTAACTGTCTGGACTGTCTGCATTACTTTGTTCGTGTTCATGGACTAACTTGTCTTGGTCATGGGCAAGATTATGAAAAGAGGCTGGAAGGGGCGGGGTGGGGGAGCAACTGTCAATGCCCACATTTCCTGAAACATCTCAGAGTACAGAAGAAATACTTATCATTTGCAGTCAGCACTCCAAATCACTTGAACTTTCTGCAATACTAAATTTCCAGTCACATTTGTCCAGTTACTATACCAAGATACTGGCCAAAATTAGAAAAAAATATCTACAAAAAGCACCTTTTGGCTCAAAATTTACATTTCACACTCTACATAATTCAATGAAATTGATATCAACTTGAAGGTATTTCAATTATTCATCTTTTGACACCAAATCCATGGTGATTAAAGGTTTACTCAAAGTTATCTTTAAAACTCGATGTAAACACACCAAACAGGTTCTCAATACACTAATACAGGTATATGCATACAGTTAATACACATGTGGGCAAAAATGTTGTTTTTGTGGAAATCGAATCAATAATTTTGGGTTGCTATAACTTTTTATTGAAAAGAGATATAAAGCTTTCCTTTTCACAGTATATTTTCATTGTATAAGGGCAAATTCCTGGAAAGTTACAAAAAATGCATTTCTCAATTTTGATATATGTAAAATAACGATTATTGATAAAATTCAATATTTGGAAAAAATCACAAAAATCATGTTTTTACTTAAATTTGCAATGTTAATTAATCCCAATTTCATTGAAATTGGTATCAAAATTTAGATGATTTAATTCTCTTTCATATGACACCAAACTCATGGTGGTTTAAGGTTCCCTTAAAATATAATTCACAAAATACTATTTTTCGTCAAAGGGCCGCTTTTTGGACGCCCCTCCGATTTAGGATTGTTCGCAACAAATTTAAAAAAACACCTCTGAAATATTGTGTATTATGATAAAATCTTTCAAATAAACAAGGTGTGCTTATTTTATGCGGTAGTGGCAGGCAAACCCTCTTTTCTGACTTTGGCCCTCCGCGGCCCCAGATCTTGCCATATTTTTGGACATCTGCATCGACTAGCCTATCTGCATGCTGCAAATAACCTTGCATTAGTTGCATACAATACATGTCATGATGTGAGTGACATGCATACGCATCCATTAGCATTGACTACTATGCTTTGCTGGAGTGAATGACATGTAGCTTTGGCTTTTGCTTTTGAAATGCTTTGCTTTGTAAAATTGATCTGGACAGGTTCATGCAAACTGTCACTATGCTGTGATGTTAACAAGATTATGTATTGCAAATATTAAAAGAATGCTTGATGGGGTACGTGTTTATTTTTTGAAATAAAATCAAACAGCAAAAATTGACCAGTTAATTTTTGTTATCATTGTCTGGACACACATCCCCCATGCTATCATGCATACAAATAGGACAAAGGCAAATGCAATATAAAAGGCAAATGCAATATAAAAGGCAAATGAAATGAAGATGTTCTCAGCATCCCACTTATCCTCCATTATCTTGTTTTCTATTAATTTCCAGGTTTCCAAAGCTGGTCCAGCCCTTTTGAAAGAATGGCTTGTCAAGATGAGGAGGGACAAGTGGACACCAAGCCAGTAGTCCACCGTGTGCTCGGACCACTTTGAAGCAGAGTGTTTTGACCGCATTGGCCAGACAACCAGACTTCGCCAAGGTGCTATTCCAACCATTTTCCTCTTCCCTGATCATCTGCAGAAGGTAAACACCAAATGAATGCTAAATTCTCTTGTGGTAATGATTAAAGATGAAACTTGTGAAATTTGATAGATTATTTGAATGTTTCCTTTATTTAAGAAAATATTGTATGGTGAGAGCTAGAAGGGTGTTAAATCATATATTTTAACACAGAGTTAATTCCCTTCTGGCTCTCAACAGATGATTATAATTGTTCCAGTAGTTAATTAATTTCAGTTCAATTCAACTTTCAATTCATTTCCAGATGAGTGGTTTGAATCATAGAAAAGTTCTTCTAAAAGAGTTTGCATTTCAAATCTTAAATGCATATTTTACTCATATATTGTGGGAATGTAAACTGATCTGGTCCAAAGTATGTATCCCTTTCCAAAAGAAACCAGTAACACCAATTTAAAAATGCAATTTCAATTTCATAAATGTAAGACAACATTTGAAGGCATGATGTTTCTGCTGTATATCGGCATATCCATGAGAAGGGAACAGAACATTAAAAAAAGAAATATGTCTTTATGAATATCATTTGCTTTACTTCTGTCAAGTAGTATGCAGGTTTATGTTGTCCATTTGCACATAAATGAACATCTTTGTTTATATTTAAAAATCTATCTGAAATGAAAATATAACCTGAGTTACTATAGAAATGCCAATATAATGGCTGTTATATTTTAAGGACAATGATTAGTGAAATCTGTGAATTTTCGGAGAATTAACCATTTCTTTTTCCAAACTATTTTCATCTTTGTCCCTTATAGACTGTTAAGAAACGCAAGCCTCCAACAAAGCCTAGAAGCAGTGAAGACATGACTAGTCTTCCTAGCACATCAACAACTCCACCACTCCTCATGGCTCACAGGGGCGGATCTAGATTTTGCTAAGGGGGTTTGACCCAATGACGATGCGGAGATGTTTTCCGGCATCTACTAACACAATGGAGACCATAAAAGCAGTGCATGATAGCGTCTTTTTAAATCAAGTAACAGTTTAATACACAGTTATATCCAGAGTTATCATGTGTTTGGTTAAGTTACCAGGGGTTGACCCAATGACGATGCGGATACTGTGTGGGTCTGAACACATGATGGCGTTTTCTATGCACATCACATTTTCACTTGGCAGCCCAAGGGTTTAAACCGTCCACGAGTCCGAGCAACGTAGCGGCTGATGTTTTCCTGGCATCTACTAACACAATGGAGACCATAAAAAGCATTGCATGATAACGTCTTTTAAATCAAGTAACAGTTTAATACACAGTTATATCCAGAGTTATATGGTTAAGTTACCAGGGGGGTTGACCCAATGACGATGCGGATACTGTGTGGGTCTGGACACATGGCATTCTTCTATGCACATCACATTTTCACTTGGGAGCCCAAGGGTTTAAACCGCCTAAACCCCCGTAGATCCGCCACTGGGCTGGTACATTACATTTTACAATACATTTTACATATTTATTGGTTTGCATGAAATCTAAATGCAAGATATTGTCTACTCAATGTGAGAGAAACAAAATTATATTTTATTCCATTTCATTTGGACACTAAGAAAAGTTAAGAAAGTAATTAATTTGTGTTGTGATGTTCCTTTTACACCTGTATGAAACCCTGAAAGTAGAACTATACTATATGTTAATTCAACTGTTTTGTTTAGTTTTCCAATTCTTCAAATTATGCTGACAATTTACCTGTATACATGTACTGGAATTATGATGTATAGTGATATTACTGTTTAGATCTCGACTAGTGTTTGAAAAAGGACAACATTTTGTTAATTATTTCATGTGATATTCAACATTTGTTTATAGTAACACAACTGTAAAGTGGTCTTCAATGAGCTGAACTAAATGCATTTTTTGTTGTTGTTTTGTTCCAAAGTGATGTATGAAATTGTGTTAAACAATCAGAGAATCAATATCATTTTTTCTTTTCACTGTATAGTATTAATTAAAAATTAAAAATGTATAACATAATCTTCATGAAAAACGGTTTATAAATATTTAACTACATGTATGTAATTTCATAAGTCAACTTGAGATGTATTTCAGTAGCAATTGAAGAAAGTAAACATTAATAAATTATAAAACAATTCTTTACATTTCGTGAAAACAAATGGTAATAATAATTTTTCCGTTGTGTCATGACTTGCATGCTTGGAAATGGATTTATTGTGGTAAATGCCGAGAAATTTCGAATACACATAGTACAGAGAGAAGGGGAAGGGAGGGAGGATAGGAGAGAGAGAGAGAGAAAAGAAGAGAGGGGAGAGACAGATTGGGAGAGAGAAAGGAGAAAGAGGAGAGAAAGAGAGAGAAGGGAGAGAGAGAGAGGAGAGGGGAGGCAGATTGGGAGAAAGGAGAAGAGAAAGGGAGAGGGGAGGCAGATTAGGAGAAAGAGGAGAGAGAAATGGGGACATTGGGAGAGAGAAATACAGAGGAGACAGAATTGGGATAGAAAGAGGAGAGAGAGGGGAGAAAGGAGCTAGAAAAGATCGAGAGAAAGGGAGAGAGAGAGTGGTGAGACATTAAGAGAAAGGGGAGAGAGAGAAAGAAAGAAATAGAGGAAAGGGTGTGATAGGAGGGGGCAAATGGCAACAAGATGCACAAAAGAAGTAATTGCTTGGTACAGGCAAAATATGTTTACAAATATCAAAGCGTAATGTATCTAGGCCTATGTATCTATGTCAATTTTAGACCATAAAATATAATGAAGTGGTGTACAATCAGGAAGCTGTATTCCTGGTACAATTAATGTCGAGATAAAGCTGTTTAAAAACATAGCAAAACAAACCAAGATACACTTATCTTCCTGCATGGTGCTCAGCTTACTGAAAAAAAATTCACGTCAAATATTCACGTCTGCGTGTGAGACGCAGACGTGAATATTGGACGCAGATTTTCCAGCCAAAAAAAATCTGCGTCCAATATTCACGTCTGCGTGTCCCTTTCTGGAGGCGCAGACGTGAATATTTGACGCAGATTTTCCAGCCGATTTTCCCGTCTGCGTGTCCCTTCAGGGCCATTGAGTACAGAAAAATGAAAAAATTACCAAACAAAGGTATACGTCAATTTTTTTGATTTTCACGTCTTGGACGTAAAAGACAAGAAATTGGTTGCATAGGTATACGTCAATTTTTTTGATTTTCACGTCTTGGACGTAAAAGACAAGAAATTTGTTGCATAGGTATACGTCAATTTTTTTATTTTCACGTCTTGGACGTAAAAGACAAGAAATTTGTTGCATAGGTATACGTCAATTTTTTTGATTTTCACGTCTTGGACGTAAAAGACAAGAAATTTGTTGCATACGTATACGTCAAATTTTTGCGTTTGCGTGTCCCTTAGGAGCCACCATAGTTATGAGTATCTATTCATATTATTATCAAACAGGAATAAATAAATAAATACATTTTATTTTGTACAATGATAGTTGTACAATGATGATAGAAGAAGCAATAAAAATCGCAGCTGATCTTTCCTTATTTCCCCCTTTTCTTTTCTTCTTCCTCTATACTTTCTTTCCCTTTCTCTCCTCTTTCCCCTTTTCCTTCCCTTCCTTCTCTCTCTCTCTCTTTTTAACCGAGGGGAGGAGGCAAGGGCCTTTCGCCCCCGATCCACACCTTGTTGGCGGGGAAAATCGCAACTGATCTCCCCCAACTTTCTTCTTCTTCTTTGTTTCCTTTCCCTTTCTTTCCTCTTCCCTTTCCCTTCCCTTCCTTCTCTCTCTCTTTTAAGTTTGCTGGGGAGGGGGCAACGGTCTTTCGGTCCCCCCGATCCACACGTTGTTGGCCGAATTGATCGCAACGGATCTTTTCTTTTCTTCTTCCTCTTTTTTGTTCCCTTTTAGCTCTCCCCTTTCTCTTCCTTTCCCCTTTTTTGCGGGGGGCGGGTAGGCAATTAAAGGCCTTTTGCCCCCATCCACAATTTGTTGGCGGGAAAATTGCAACTGATACCCCCCTTCTTTTCTTTTCTTCTTCCTCTTTATTTCCTTCCCTTTATCTCCTCTATTTCCTTTTTTCTTTCCCTTTTCTTCCTTCTCTCTCGTTTTTTTTTTGCTGGGGGAGAGACAACAGCTGGGAAGGCATTATAAGGCCCTTTCGGCCCTCCCCTTCCCCCGATCTCCTTCTTTCCCCCTTTTCTTTTCTGCTTCCTCTTTTTCTTTCCCTTTCCCTTCTTTTCCTTCTCTCTCTCTCTCTCTCTCTTTTTTTTTTTTGGCGGAGGGGGGGCAAGGCCCCTTGCCCCTGCATGGATTCGCGCCTGATGGCAAGATATACATATAAGTGAGTACAATAATAGTTAAAGGTAACAATATATAATGAAAGACAGCTATTTACCTATCATTCATTGAATACAAAAAGTATACAAGCAATTTAAAAGTTTCCTCCTGGTATTTCACAGTTGAAATCTGAAATGATTCTCGACTGCATGCAGTTGAAATTAATGCCCCACGCAAGATCTGAAATATATTGCTCATAATTTATATGTTCATACTAAACAAATTTTTCCAAAATATTGATATCTTCACCTGCCCATAAGAATTCTCCAACAATGCTTTTATAAACGAGTGGAATGTTGGGTAAAAATATAACTTTTTTGACCCCTTTTCTGTCAGATTTTCTATAATAGTGAAATGCGAAAAACTGCATCAAAATATTTCTGAAATGCTTGTGCCCACAGTCCCACACTGAATACAATAGCACTGTAATCTTTTCATATACACCGTGTACATAACTATCTGAAATTGAATGTTTCTCACTTTCCATGCACATGTAGTGATATACACAGAAGACAGGGTAATATGTCTCTAATGTATGTACACGTTTCCAAATTTATTGCCTGACAAACTGGTGCTGCCGGTATAAAAATCAAGGGTGACAGAGATTGGAAATTGTAAGAAGTTACAATGATGTAGGCCTAAACGCCAATTATTTCAGCAACTCGTTTCCTGGCTTGTTTCATGCACGAAAATCTCATTTATCCAATTCGAAAGCATGCACACAATACATATCGTACATGATATACACTGTGTGTACGATTAGGGATCCCACGTGCAAGAACGTAAACATCGCAAGCGAACTGTTTGATTGACGGTGAATTCATGAATATTTATGAATCACTTGTGTGCGAACTTTTGACCCCTGACGTCAGCGTTGAGCAATACGTGCCTTCACGGTTGTTTCAACGCAAAGCATGCCGGGACAGATTTTGAGTACGGCAGTAGATTTTCACCTTCGCCGCGATCAGCTGTTCCATTGCCAACAACGGGATTGTTATCCTGTCGAATCAACATGACATCATAATCTTGTACAGGATCCATTATTCTGCAGTGATTTTCTTTCATTCCAGTATCATTTGTACGGTAATAAACCAAAGTCTGTGATTATGTATTTTTATGACGATCCTTCGACCTAAAACACGAATGTTTAGCAGCTTAAAAGGCAAACCACCGACCCAAACTTCACACACACACATTTGAACATATGGGACTACATATTCATACCAAGGAACCCACTCTCATTAGCCCACTTTACTTCGTATTATCAGCTTTATTTTTTGAAGGATCGTCATAACAATACACAATCACAAACTTTGGTTTCTTACTGTACAAATGATACTGGAATGAAAGAAAATCACTGCAGAATAACGCATCCTGTACAAGATTATGATGTTGATTCGACGGGATAAAAATCCCGTTGTTGGCAGTGGAAAAGCTGATCGCGGCGAAGGTGAAAATCTACTGCCGTACTCAAAATCTGTCCCGGCATGCTTTGCGTTGAAACAACCGTGAAGGCACGTATTGCACTGGACCCTTTTCCGGACCGGTTCTCGGGGATCGCGCAATCACTCGGGATCACGCCACCACTCGGCTTAACGCGTATAGTCGGCGAATAAAAAATTCAATAAAAAGGGTCCAGAACTAGACTACTATGCAAGGTGCTCAAGGCGCTTGAACATTGGCCGGTTTTACATGGCTACCGATTACGTTCGTTGCTCACATTACCAAATGGCACCTATCTTACACGGGAAAAGATGATTTTTTTTGTTTGTTTCAAGGCAACTCATTATACACTGGATTAGGAAGATGGAGAAGGATATCATACCGACATACTTTTCGTCAATTTTCCTTTCTCCCTTTAGTTTTCTCTCGTTTTCTTTTTAATTTCTTTTCTTTTTTTCTCCTTCTGCACGTGCCCCCTACTCGTGTCCCCTTGTAGCTATAATAATAATACTAACACAATTTATAATGCGCACATATCCACCCCAAGAGTAGCCTATCCGATATGCGTCGGGCTTTATGACAAGTATACTTATCGCGTTATGGAGACAAACATCGGCGCGGGTGTCAGTCCGAGCGCCTATCATCACTGGTGAACTCATCAGTATTCATATATGTTTATCGTATGTGTGACGAGTGTATTCTCATGCATGATTCATAAGACTAGCCTAATTTGTTGAGCGATCCCTTCTATTCAACCAATCAAATATCTTCTCCAGGTTCCTCATCGGTCATTGGCCTATATTGGTCAATGTACATGCATATTAATGAAAGAGCTTTGCAGGGGGTTCGTAGATTTTCTACGAAAGAAACAATGTACATAAAAGAAAATTAACTTTTCGCATCCACCAGTGATGATAGGCGCTGACGCCCGCGCCGATATCTGTCTCCATAACGCGATTAGTATACTTGCCATAAAGCCCGACGCATATCGGATAGGCTACCCCAAGAGATGCTCAAGGTGCCTAACAAGGTAAATACATTAAACATATGAAAGTACATGAGAAGTTACAGAGAACGAAAATAATTGAACATTACTAAATATAATTAAACAACGTTAATTACAGCAGATTGTGAAATACACTACGTCTTAACTAAGGAATTCAGATTATACCACTGTTCAGGAAATTCCAGCGAAACGCAAAACCTTATTGGGACGCATATATAATCTATCTATACACATTTGAACATCCTGTAAAGACGACGTTTGGAGGACGTGAAGAAAACGTTGTGCGTTTGCTGGGCTAGGAGAAAGTCAGATTAGCTATGCGCTAAGTTTTCGTTTTCGATTTCGTTTGCGTTTAAGTTTTACAGAAATTTTCCTGAATTTTTCCCGAAAGAGAGAGATCGTGTAGTTTGAACTTGTATAGGATAGGCCAAGGTGCCTATATGGGCAGGTTGTTGACCACCAGAATGCCGTCAAAGGCAAAACAAAACAGAATATCAAACAAGCATCCAGAGGGAGAAAAAACGTTTTCCGACATGAATAAGTATTCCCGAGGCTGATATAATTCTTGCTTGCAAAATAATATTTGTAGGATGTTCTTTTTTGTTGTGTTTCACACCGTTGGTCTATTTCTTGTTATTGCACATGAAATGTGATTGGTTAGCTGAATAGTCGTGTAAATAAAGGGCTGTACAGTTGAAGTAAGGGTTAAAAGTTAAAGAGAAGGTTGAGTTCTGGGAAGAGATGAACAATAATTTGTGAGCGTTATCATTGTTATTATGCAAGTGTGGAAGAACATCAGATAAAACATGGCTCTTCAAATGACTTCATATTCTAAATATGGCATGTAACAGCATACAAATCGGGACGGATTTTTATGCCACATGTTCGAGTAGTCCCATATACATCTTTTTGTGTACAGTGCTTGTAACATTACCAAGACTGGGCCAAATTTCTAATCATTTTGATGATTCCATAACCTTGCAATACACACCAATACTTATATGCTAGATGATCAACCTTTTCTGATCGATTCTTTCACAATGCAATCGCATGACCAGAACTCAACTTGATCTTTAAGAAGCACATACCACAGTCTAACTCATCACTCCCGTCCGAACATTCTGGTTGACCATTGCACAGCAAACCAATGGGGATACATGGCATAGTCCCAGAGATACAGCTGAATTGATCAGCCTGGCAGCTAGGCCGCTGGTCATCACCTACAAACAAGATCACAAAATAGTCTACAATTGATTAGAAATTCATGGTTATGATAATAATAATATCGAAAATAATATCGCTAGTGATATTCGTTTGTAATAATAATAATAATAATAATAATAACAACATTTATTAAGCGCAACATATCCATCTCTAGAGATGCTCAGGGCGCATACAAATAATTTAAATTTATATTAGGAATTGAACATACTTAACATTAAAGAAATATGAAATGTTAATGTAGTTGTGCACTAGAATCAAAGGAATACGCAGCATCTTTAGAATAACTGCTTTAAACAAAAATTCACGGAAAAATGAAAATACAAGTGCACCAGGTAATTGAATGTATTTCAATTTAAAAACACAATTGATTGATTGATTCATGTTAGTTTATTTTCCATATATACATCATCACGAGCATATGAATTGTCATCAAATCATGGTTACATTATGTAAACACTGCATAATGGAAAGCGGACGACCTACAACAAAAAATAAAAAGAGAGAGAATGAGGGAAAGGGAGAGAGAGAGAGAGAGAGAGTGATGAGGGACTATAAGGAATGGAAAATGAGAGGGAAGCGTTGCATTAATAATTAAGTGGAACATTTACAGTCTGTGGATATCACACACCTTGATACAATTCCTGGCAATTGAGATTTTCATATTGTAAGGTACAAGGATATAAACTATAAAATGATAGGCTCAAGTAAATTCACATGTATGAATACCAATGTTACAGATTACAGAGGTATTGATAATACAAACTGTTTTATAATACTTAGAAAACAAGTTCAGGGCCTGGTCAGACCTGACCAACAGCGACAACGACAACAACAACGACAACGAGATTTCCCACAAAACATGCCGAAGGCCCACCCTTCATACAGCATTGTAAGGTGTAAATCAGAAATGTTATAATGATGAAAAACATATAATCACAACGTTACCAATCTTCCCTCTCCCACACACCCTTTAATCTGCATGATCACGATCATATGAAACGATTACGTCATGTTTGTAAGAGCTTCTAGGATGTCATTGCGTATTGAGCACCAGCTTGTTTGTTTGTCGGCTATTATTTTCGCTATAATTTCTGTATAAATCTTGTTGAATATTCACCAAACTATGTTATAAAGTCAACTAAGTTCGCATCACACTATTTATAGGTTGCCAAAATATGAATGAACATGACAACCTACATTCCAATTCGTCGCTCTGATCATCACATTCTGGGAGACCGTCACAGCGCCATTCAACGGGGATACATGCGATAGCTCCTGACAGACAAGGGAATTGATCAGGCCTGCATGTGGGCCGCTGCTCATCAACCGTATCATCAATCGTATCATCAATCGTATCATCCACTGCAAGCAAAATAAAACGGATTTTTCACAATTTAAATTAAATGAATATTGAAGCTGAACTGGTGTTCTGGAAAAAGATTCGACTTTTTTTTACCGTTTGTTAGAATTTTGTTATTAATGAATGAAAAAAATATGTATTTTGTTTGTTTAAATGGGATATAAATGTATAAAATCAAATTATTCCCAAATTCTCACTCCTCTTCTGCTCTAGTTTCAAAATCCTACTAGCGTAAACATGCAAGTAGACCCCGGCCTCGTGTACGTGTTTATACCATGCACTGCACGCGGCTAGAAACCAGGGAGATTTGGGCGACGGTCGCTGTTTAGAGTTTTCTACGGAAAGGCTCACAACACTTTTATATTCATGACACATTTTGAAGGCACTAAAAAACATTGAAAATTTACGTAAAGACGAGATGAAAGGACATATACATCGAGACAAATTTTGTATAAAAGCATTACAAACTGAGAAATATCATGCAAAAGAGGGCGGGGAAAAAGCAAATCAAAACGGAAAAATATCGGCCCACAGAGGGCGACAAAAAAAAAGTAAAAAAAAAAAAAATTCCGACCGACCAACCCATGTTTTGGCACCTAAAGGGCAATACAACAAGTCTTTTTTTAGGCCTTATTCCAAGCTGTTTATATAATGCAATATAATGTTTTGATCAGCAAAAAAGAGAATGATCGTGCTAGTGATACTTCTTTGTAGTAATGGTAACTGTTTCTTATGAAGCGTTTTATCAGTTACAACGTTATTACCCCATCACTAGATTATGTTACGATGCTGCACAGCACACTCTCCATGGAGCATTCTAACGTGTCGCCCTTTCGCATGCGCGCGCATGCTAATCCAACGACACCGACGTTCACATCATACCGGGTATCCATTAACACATGTCATGGGTGGAGAAGAGCAATGCAGATAAAATGCCTCGCTCAACTTGGGACACAAGTGCCGGTCCGTGCCTCTTCATAAACCAATGGGGCATGACAAATTTTACATTACGTGCCTGTAAATACATTTCAAAATATTGGTCCCCCCTTTTTTTTTTTTACTTGCTTGACAGATTTCTTTCTTTCTTTTATAATCTTGATTACGACATTACATGATAACTCCATTTTTCATTTGCTTGTTTTTATAAAACTCTTGCATCTGTTTTGTTTTGCATATAATACCTTCGTCACATTGCGCCCAGAGGTTTGCTCTAAACCCTTTATATCCAGTCAGGGAGTCACTGGTAAAACGAATGCTGACATGGTATGATGTGGTGATTACAGGGTCGGGAATGACGTCACCAGAATAGACATCTCCTGTGTCCTGCGTCCTGATGTAAACCTGAGATTTGAGACACATGTATATCAGGTAATCAATGATACTAATTTCTTAAAAAAACAACAACACAAACTTGATATGTAAAAGTTATGGCACAAAATTGGTTCAAAGTGTGAGGTCGCAAGATAATCAAGAGAGTAAGTATTCAATGAAATTGATGTTTTTACCTTCTATCCTAACCTCATTAAACGTGCATGCCTTGAAATACACCAATAAGTTTGATTTATTGGAAAGAATTCTAATGAAGTAATCAAAACTTAAAAAAGAACATAATGGACAAAATACTCCTGCTTCTAAATTGTCTCAACTTGATACGGACCCTGTGGAAAAACCGATTGAGTTTGATATTTCCTTTAAAGCTGAATTGGATGTTTGGGTTCTCATGATTCATTTACAATATTTGAAAAGCAAAATGACGAGTTTGATAGTAAAATGATTTATGTTGTATTGTGAAGTTAGGCGTACCTGATACGAGTTCCTGCCTCAGGCAATAAGCCTCCCTTTCCATAGTATTATGGTTTAAATTACACTCATGTTACCACGGTTACCCTGTATAATTAGCATACAAAAAGGGTTTTTCTGAAGGGAAAAAAGTTCATTTGGAACTAACCAGATCCATCTTTTTATTTTGATATACCATACTGACCTTGTCATACCCTTTTTCCGTTTGGAAATCTTGAAATGTGATACTGAGTTGACATGGTTGATGCGTAAGATGGATATGCCACATGATATCTTGTCTTAAAGGATATGTTCCATAAGGGTAGTTGGGTGAAGCGATGGAGTACCTGTCACCATCAGACAGGCTGATGTTACCACCTATACAAAAAAAGGTTGTTTGAAAGTATTTGCATTAAACATTCTCTTTAGATGGCTCTCACTTTCTCTGTATCTTTCTCTCTCATCTCCCCTCTTCCTCTCTCACTGTTTTGCTTTCCCCTCTCCCCTCACCCATCTCTCTCTCTCTCTCTCTCTGTCTGTCCTTCTCTCCCATCTCCTCTCTCCCTCTCTGTCTCTCTGTCTCTGTCTTTCTCTCTCATCTCCCCTCTCCCCTCTCTCTCTCCCATTCTGTCTCTCTGTCTTTTCCCCAATTTCCCCTCTCCCCCACCGTCTCTCTCTGTTCCTCACCAATAGTTAGGGAAGACGTCAACATTATACTTTAAAATATTCGCTCTAACATTAAACATTCTCTTTAGATCATACCCTCTCCTTCACACCACCCCTCTCTCTCTCTCTCTCTCTCCCTCTCTTATTCTCTACCTCACAAGTGTAGTTGGGGGTCGAATATTTTATTACAAGTAGAGGGCTGATGTTCCCACCTAAACAAAATAAGTTGACAAAACTGAAATGCACCTGAAAGATCGATACAGGATATTACATGGTCTTGATAGTGACGTACATGTTTACTCCCCTGTTTCTTTATTTCTCTTTACATCTATGTGTCACCCTGCTTGTTATATCTCTTTAATTATGAGATTACTCCGATGTGCTTCAGACGGTCGGCAATAATGAATATGGAGATTTTTTATATTTTTAAATCAGTCATTTGTTTGTAAATTTTTGTCTAATTGTTATAAATGAGAAGATAAACATAACAAACCTTGTGTATCGATGGGAGGTTCTGGAGTAGCACCTGTATGTGGTTGAATACAATATAACAAAATAAACATGACTTCATTTAAATGACAATGTAGTAGGAATCAGAATGAGAAGGTAATCTTATCAAGTGTGAACATGAAGGAATACGTTGCGGATAAAAAGACAAAATAAACAATTTGAATTACTCATTTAAAGATGTGGGATTCCCACATTGGTTAATAAATTCTGGGTGGAGAGTGCAATTGTGGATTAATTTCTTGCCAAAGGATTTTAGTGCTGGGCTTGAATTAGAAGCCTTAAAGGGAGTGTAGCTTGGCAAATACTGGTTAACGCCATCTACGTCGTCTTTTGGATAACTGCACGTAAACAAATGGACTTGATTAACGGTAGTCAGCGACTTAGTCTCTACATGGTCAGCGTTCGCGAAACAGACCGAAGTTCTCCACCCGCTTCGGTTTCGCGTATGTTGCACGCACGTGATTGCTACGGTCGCGTCGTCCGTACCCGATTGGCCCCGAGTCAGGCCACGGGAAGACACGTAGTCTCGTCAGGCTATAATCATTTCACCCTTGGATTGACAGTCAAGGGAACGAACCACTGTCCTACGACACCTCCAGGAGCATCACTTACCCGGTACACAGATAGCGGAAATGTAAGCTTTGAAACCACGGCTGCCCTGAAAATAGTCCGTACTGAAATGGATTATGACGTCATCAGACATTAGTGTGATATTATCTGGTATGATGTCACCAGTTAAGTCAGCCAGGGTGTCATCGAGGGATCCAGGTAGACTGATTGAAACCTGTAAGGTAGAACAATAGGTCGTGTAACTTTCATGGAGACACCTATATAGAGAGATAATAATAATAATAATAACCTTGGCTTGTATAGCGCATTTCATCTTCAGAGAAAATAACATTGCGCTTTACAATAATAAAACAACAAAATTACACATGAACTAAGGAAATATCAAAATAAGGACAACATTAATAATAATCAATCATTAAAAACATCAGTTACAGAGAAATGGAAGCAAATTATGACAAAGTACAGTAATGTAATTAAATTTTGATGAATACAATAATGCAGTTTAAATAACATCAGAAAGCCTTTTTGAACAAGTAAGATTTCAGTTGTGATTTAAAGAAAGTTAAGTCTGTGATGGTTCTGAAGGTAGTGGGAAGAGAGTTCCAAAGACGTGAAGCTGCAGATGAGAATCTTCTGGATCCGTATGACTTTAATTGTCCTATCGTTCGTTGGTTCAATGAGGTGTTGAGATGCAGAGCGGAGGGATCGAGTGGGTACGTAAGGTGTAACAAGTTCAGATATTTGGCTGGGACAGAGTTGATGAAGTGCCTTGAAAGTTAGAAGGATGACTTTGTACTGGATTCTCTGGGATACGGGCAGCCAATGGAGTTCCTGTAGAGTGGGAGTAATGTGCTCTTGCCTTGGTAATTTGGAAACTAGTCTGGCAGCTGAATTTTGAATTCGCTGAAGCTTGGCGATGTCTTTATTGGGGAGATTGATTTTTTTCTTTCCGATTTTGTAGAGAGATAGGGATGCATTCCGACAAATGGAGTTAACATGTTGACATAGAGTTAAGTGATTATCGAGCACAACTCCAAGATCTCGTACAGTTGTGCTGCTAGAGATGCCGGTGTCACCAACCATGAGTGGAAACAGTTCCTGATTAGGGCCACGCTTCCTGGATGATGTTAAATGAAGCATTTTAGTTTTGTCATCATTGATAACGAGCATGTTATCCTTCATCCAATTTCGAATCTCCCTGATACATAACTCTAGTCTTTCTTTTGACTCGTGTCTTATATATAGCAGGATTCGTAGCTGTGTACAACTGCAGGTCGTCAGCATACATCATACACTCAGCTTTGTGCTGCTCTGCAATGCTCTGAAGAAGAGTTGTATAACAGATGATAACAGTGGCCCCATCACTGACCCCTGTGGTACTCGCCATCTAATCACTTCAGAGATGGACGTCTAAATTACCACCGATGAGTACTCGTTGTTCCCTTCCCTCCAGGTAAGAGGCAAGCCATGTTTTACAGCACCAGTGATGCCAAAGGAGGCTGAAAGCCTCTTCAGCAAGATACTGTGATCAACAGTGTCAAAAGCTGAGCTAATTAGATCGAGGAGAACCAGCATTGCTTCATTGCCGTCATCAAGGGTTTTCAATAGGTCATCTTGCACTCTGGTCAGAGCTGTTTCAACACTAAATGCTGGTCTGTAAGCTGACTGTCTTGAAGCAAGCAGAGCATTGTACCTCAGATAGGTCATAAGTTGCTGACATACAACTCGTTCAATGATCTTGCCGAGGTAGGGAAGATTTGAGATAGGCCGATAGTTTCGAAGACAATCAGGATCAAGGCTAGGTTTCTTAAGTGTTGGTATAATCAAAGAAGACTTGAGAGCTTCAGCGAAGACTCCTGACTGCAGGTTCGCAGTGTCTGTTATGGCTGGTAGAAGTACCTCCATGCATTGCCTAAAGACCTGTGCTGGTATCGGATCAGACATACATGATTTTACTTTAGAAGATTTTATGATCTTCAAGATGTCCTCTTCACTGACAGGTTTAAAGTTCTCGAGCCGATGGATTGTGGATGTCCTCCGACAACGATCGAGTGACCACATTGTTTTATTTTTGCCTCCGAAAATTGCATTTTTTTTTAACCACCACCCCCCTTGGGCGCAAGGGGAGGGGGCCCATCTTCTTCTTTTTTTTAACAAAAAAGGGTGATTTTACATTTTTTTTTTCCTGGGGGAATGTGGATCCGCCACTGACGGAGGACACCATTTGTCCCTCAATAGCGATTGTTTATTACCTAACTTGTAATGGAAAGGAGGCATGCGCTTTAACTGAACAATCAACAATTCATCCATTTTTATCAGGCTTGTTATTGGAAATTATATCAGACGCGTCATCATCAGAAGGACCATCATATCAAACTTTGTACTAGTATATAGAGTTCTAAATTAAATTCAAATTAAGTCAACCAATCCCACGGAATTATGAGCATGTTGTTTAAAACGTAATGTAGGGGTATGGGACAGATGAAACTATATATAAAGAGGTATGAATGGGAATGTCTGAACTCATATCCTGCCATAAGGGTGCATGCACGCTACCGTTACAGTGCTTCGTGCATGCGAGCTAGCCATTGATTTACTGCTTTGTGCATGCTTAATTGCACGCATTCGTAATAGCACTTATTGTTCATGCTCATTGTACTGTGCTGTGTGTTTCGCACGCGCTACTCATAGAACCATCGCGTTAATCAAATTATCTCAATACATGTATAAACTTGGCAGGGGGGATTTGGGGCTTGGCACAATGGGGATTAGCCATGTGGCATGATCGATAATGATAGGCCAATGTAGCCATGATACCAACCTTATGGTCGTCATTGTATTTTCCAAGTTGAAAGTCTTGGAATACAATGGATAGTTGACAGGTTGGTTCGGGTAGAAAGAATCTCCACATCACATTCTGTTCTCTAGGATAGATGTTATATGGATAGCTGAGTGAAGCGATGTAATACGTATCTCCACTCGACATAGTTACATTGGAACCTGTATGAGTAAAAACATTTCAAACAACTATATCATGAAATGGGTAATAGAAATGTTGCAATTTTGTTTTGAGTTTCTGATGGTATAAATCTATTATCAAATACACATTTATTTAGTTGTATTAAAGAGAACTGTTGCTGGGCTAGCGCCATGAGCGTCCCTGGACGGTGTGTGCGCTTTATAAGTTTACACTTTTATAAATAATAATAATAGCTAGTTCTTATATAGCGCTTTTCAGGACCAAAGGCCCTCCCAAAGCGCTTTACAGATATATACATATTATTACCATTCACAAAATTAACTTTCAACATTCAACACTTTTACACACTTGGATCATTGAGAGATGTAGAAGTAATGTTTTACTTACCGATTACATCAACATACGGCTGAGTAACATCTGTTTGGGAAGAGATTAATACGAGTTGATTAGAAATGTGCCTTCCCTAATTAATTGTTGTGTTATTTCAACAAGAATGTAATATTGTACTTCTTGCTAATTCTCTCAGGAGACGGATCGTTATCAAACATACCAAAATAGTGATCTTCATACTTTTTCCTTGCCTCATATTTTATGAGACGCGAAATTTATTGATATAATATTTTTTTTGCTAGAAGTGTGAGTGTATGGGTTTGCGTGTATGTGTGTGTGTTTGCGTGCGTGTGGGGGGGGGCTGGATGTGGGTCTGTGTATGTGTGGTAGTGCATGATGAATATAAATCAACCTGACCTGAATAGACTTAGGCTGTCTTAGAATAGACTGTTTTACTACACATTAGTCAAGTATACCACGACAATCCATGTTAATATTAGAATAGGTAATCCCTAGGTCACATTTGCCGCGGCGGCCGTGCAGTCTAAAATATATACGGCCAATAGCAATTATAGGGCCGCCGCAGCATTCACACGGTCACATACAGTAGCGGTCACATATGTTAGGGTAGCCGCACGGCGTATATTGAATTTGTGGAGAGAGAAACCTGCGGCTGCCGTACGGCCTTTGAAGTGTTGACGCACGGTCGCCTTTGGTCGTCCCTGCGGCGGCCGTAGGTTTTTGACAAATACCATTGCGCCCGCAAGGCCACCGTACGGGCGGCGTAGGGTCGCCTTAAGGCTGACCTAGGGCGACCGTGGAATTCCTGCTGCCACCTCAATTTGTTATGGGTCCGCAAAAATCCACTATAATTCATAAGACTCTAGAGCAGCCGCACGGCGAACGCAAGGCCACCGTACGCCCGACGTATGGTCGCCGTGGAACCGCTCTACGGCATGGCTATGGCGTGTCTAATCGCTACGGCGAACCTAGAAATGAAAAAAGTTATAACTCCGCGTTATAATCCCACGGCGACCCGTACGGCCTGTGAAGATTGGGATACGCCCTAGGGTGACCCTGAGGCCACCGCAGATTCTCTGCGACCGCCGCAAGTGTCTCTCGATTTCGGGGGCGTACGGCAGCCGTATCCTAGCCGTAGATCAAATGTGACCTAGGCATTACTAGTCCACCCCCTGGACTGTTGTGCACGATTTCGCTATCGTCTGGTTGAGTGTACACCCCATAGCACACACACACACACACGCACATGCAGAATAGTCGATATTTTTTTCGGGGAAAGTGAATCACTGGAGTAAGTGAATGAGCGCGGTAAGATGACTGCGCCATCTGTTGGTTATGTGAGGGGGTTGCGCACCAATAAAAATCGTCCAGGACGTGGACTAAGGCATTACTAGCTATAACTTCATTTCATGGTATCCGATCTATCAAAGAGACTTTACACACCCGGTCCAATCACAATCATCAGGTAGATTGCTCTAGAACATATCGTGTGTCAGGAGCAAGAAAAGCGTTAACTCATAAACAGTAACACAGCGGCCCTTCTGGCTCTGAAAAGACGATGTCATGTTATCGTATCTGATCAATTACCTGGTTCACAGTCAGCGTATAGATGAGCCTTGAATCCTCTGCTGATATCAGGGCCATAGTTCGTGTCGCTGATGAACCTAATGAGAACATAGTCTGATGTGATGGTTATTGGTTCCTTTATGACGTCACCATATAAGACAGCACGAACGGTGTCTAATGAAGCAGATGAACTGATCTCAAGCTATGTGAATGAATGAAGAGAGTGTGAAGAAAAAAGTTAAATAAATGGATCCCATTCGCGATAATAATTATAAATACATTCCATGAGCAGAGGGAGGTGCGATTTGCCTTTTAATACCTAAACAGTTCTAAACTTAACTACAGAGTCAGATAACAGGTCTTTAAAAGTTTAATGACGCAATGACGATTTAAGAAAGAATAAGGGATGATGCCCCCATTTGAAGGGAAAAAAAGAGATTATAGGCAACCAATGCCCATCCAGACATAAAATGAAACCCTATCCCCCAGTTGCATTTCCCTTTCTGTATTTCTCAAATCGTAAAAAAAATTCAATATAGGAAATTCCATGACAACAGAGTTAAAATGACTCTCTAATATTAAAGTATATTTATATTTAGATTCGAACCAAAAAAAAAGCAAACAAAAAACTGTTTTAAATTCAGTCCATAATCAGAGACTTGGTTTATAAAGAGGGCATAAGAAAATCTTTCAGTTGACTAAAAGTTACAAGGAAACTCTTGATGGGATTATAGAATTAGTATCTTAAGACCGGTGCACCCTGTCCCCATTCCGCCCGCCCACAACAAGACTCACGCTACGACATTGCCTCAGATTATCATTCAGTAAAGTGCAGGATGAATGAAAGTTCATTTACCTTGTCAGAATCCGACCTTGTTGTAAAATTGTCGAAATCGATGGTAAGTTGACATTCAGGTTGAGGGAGTTTAATAAGCCAGATCTTCTTTATGTAAGGAGGATGGTTTTGAGGGAAATCGGGTGAGGCTATGGTGTAGGAATCCCCGCTTGATAGTAATATACCAGAGCCTGGATAACATAATGAGACATACGTTAGCTTTGTATAATTACCTATTTTCGGTCTTTCACAAACAAGAAGGAAACGTCATTGAAGGTTAGTAGTAGGAGGCAGTTAGTTTCTATTGACATATTAATTGTTGTCTTTTGAATCATGCATGTGTCATTATACATATTATTAATTTGTTTCAGTAAAATAGCGTTGCTCACTTAGTGTTTAAACTGTTGTTTTTTTTGAAGATTGAATATAACCGTTTTTTCAGTTGTACTGTAGGCTAACTATTGAATGTTTACTTAATGTAACAGTTGAGCCTCTTCAGCATTTTTTTTTTAAATTCCAGGGGGATGTTTCACAAAGATCCTAAGTTGAACTTATCTCTAAGTTGGACTTAAAAGGTATGGAAAGCCGTTAGCATCTTTGAAAATATTTTCTAAAAGTTATTTTAAAAGACATAAAATGTTGATTCAAATCATTCATATTTTCTATTACCAAGGAGATTTCATGTTAATAATAATAATAATAACTTCCATTTATATAGCGCTTTTTATAAGAAATTTATATCAAAGCGCTTTACAATATTGATGCAAGTAACACTAAACAGAGAAATGACAAGAGAACAAAAGTGAAATTATCAAACATAAGATAACAAGGTAAGGTATCGATTTAAGAACTAGGTTGAATATGCCTTTTCCATTAGATTGGTTTTTTAATTTTGATCTAAACAAAGTACTATCAGATTCAGAGATGCAACGAATGAAGGCTCGAAGAGAATTCCACAAACGTGGAGCAGAGCATGAAAAGGACCTATCACCAAAGTATTTTGTTTTAGCATTTTTAACGGTCAGGAGAGTTTGATTTGTAGAACGAAGGGGCCTATTTGTTGTGTATAATCATTTCAGAAAGATAATTTGGGGCATGACCATGTATAGACTTAAAAGTTAAAAGAAGAACTTTGAACTGGACGCGAAATTTGATGGGGAGCCTTTTGCAATTGTTAAATGGTTGGTGTAATATGGTCATTTTTTTTGGTGAGACAAACTAGACGTGCTACAGAGTTTTGGATTCTCTGCAGCTTGGCCATATCTTTTTCCAGAATTCCATGGAGCAGGCTATTACAACTGTCAAGGAGTGAACTGATAAATGCGTGGACGAGGATCTCAGTGGATGACTTGGAGAGGAATTTACGAATTTTACCAATTTTTCTCAGAGCGAAGGATGCTTTACGACAGATGCTATTGATATGGGGGCGCATTGAAAGGTTTTGATCAAACGTAACACTTAAGTTAACAACTGTTTTGGAGAATTTATAGAACTGTTGGTTATTTGAATCGGAGGGAGTTCTGTGGTATTTCTTCTTCGGTGAGAAAAAAGGTGCAGCACTTCCATCTTGTTGTCGTTCAAGAGCAGAAAGTTTTCAGTCAACCAGGAACGAATGGCACGAAGACAATCTTCCAGATTCTGTAGCATTTGGAGAACTTGTCCAGACAGTAATATATAGTTGGGTGTCGTCGGCATATATCATCGAGGAGAAATCGTGGGAATGAATGATGTCCTCTAAGGGTGTCGTATAACATGTGAACAATACAGGGCCGACGACGGAACCTTGTGGCACCCCCACCTAAGCAGAGTAGGATCGGATCGTGAGCCATCGATGATCACTTGTTGATATCGTCCAGTGATTTAAGATTCAAACCACTTGGTAGCAGTTCCAGAGACACCAAAACGTGTTTCCAACCTGGATATAAGAACACGGTGATCGACCGTGTCGAAAGCTGATGTTAAGTCTAACAGTATGAGGATGGCATCATCTCCAGTATCCAAAGCACGAAGTATATAGTCTTGGACTCGAAGTAACGCAGTTTCCACGCTATGATGTTTACGATAGGCAGACTGTCGGGATGCGAGAAGGGAATTTGCATTAAAGGCCAAGTCCACTCAAAAATAACTTACTTTCAATAGAACCAGAAAAATCTGACAAACCAATCAAGAAAGGTTTGAGCAAAATCGGATAACTAATAAGAAAATTATGAATTTTTAATGACATGAAAAACTTTGAAAATCACTACACAAATTGGCAACTCACTCATGAGTTTGTGACGTATGGTCCTCACTATCCACTAATTATCTTCTTTATATTGATAATATAAATTTCCTATTTCCCTAAGAATCTTATTTCTTCACACCAGCATCCAAGTTAGATTGATAGTAATATGTTTTTGTGTGGATGCACTAATATAGAGTAATTTTTTCCAGTTAAATCATGAAAAATGTGAATTTTGACTATTTATATAAAAATCAATAATTATGAATATACAATATTCAGAAAATAGTATCAATTCTTCAAAGTTCATAACAAATTTTTGAAATGTCATGCAAGCAATATGATACAAATCATTATAACCTGGGCAAAGGCATGGCGAAATCAAGTTTTTTTGGGGAAAAGGGAAATTAATGGAATTAAACTATATAAAGGAATTGACAAATAGTGA
The DNA here is from genome assembly GCA_037976565.1 of Mesocentrotus franciscanus. NCBI lineage: Eukaryota > Metazoa > Echinodermata > Echinoidea > Camarodonta > Strongylocentrotidae > Mesocentrotus > Mesocentrotus franciscanus. The sequence goes on along the minus strand of CP137667.1, from coordinate 1,825,731 downwards.
GGACATGACATCACAAACTGATAACCAAATTGGCAATTTGTGTAGTGATTTTCATTGTTTCTTAGTTTTACATACTTTTTCAAAAATTCATAACTTTCTTATTAGTTAGCCAATTTTGCTCAAACTTTTTTTGATTGGTTTGTCTGATTTTGGGGGTTCTATTAATGGCAAGTTATTTTTGGAGTGGACTCGTTCTTTAAGGTATTCGGTAAATTGATTTGAGACTCTTCGTTCTAATACCTTGCCCAAAAATGGCAAATTTGAGATCGGTCTATAGCTCCTCAAATTTTCTGCATCCAAAGCCGGTTTTTTGAGGGTGGGATGAATCAAAGCAGACTTGAGTGCTGAAGGAAAAACTCCACATTCTAGCGAAAGTCGTTGGTAATGTCCGTGATGGCCGGAACCAGAAGCTCTATACACTGGCTAAGAATGGGCGCTGGTATAGGATCTAGGTCACATGATCTTGATGTGGAATTTATGGAAAGTGTAAAATATTTGATTTTTTGTTTTTGAATATATTTTATTTTAAGGATACAAATGGCTCTCCATTATACTTAAGTCCAACTTAGAAGAGTTAAGTTCGACTTAGGATCTTTGTGAAACACCCCCATATTCTTATAAATAAGATTTGTTTTATTATAAGTCACTGGTTCACACAACAATTCTTTCTGCATAAGAAACAACTTAAATTGACTTCTAGCTACGTTCTTGAAAGGATGTATTTTTAGTACAATGGTAAGAACTAAATATCCGGAAAAATAAAGCTTGATTATCTGTATATTTACCTCCCGTGTCGATGTTTGATTGGACGTTTGCATCTGAGAGACATTAGGAAAGAAGTAAAGAGTTAATGGCAAGAAAAAAGGTCTATCGGTCAACCGTATTTCAATGTAAAATTGAATTTAAACTATGACCCAAAAGATTACTTCTAAGCAGCTACGTTTCAAGTCTTCAAGTTTATTTGTTCCACATTTAACTAAAAATATAAATAAGAAAGACATATAAAATACAAATTATATAATGTATTTATATGTATACACAGTGCGTCCAAGAAAAGAACGAGAAAGAACCGAGAATTATGGATGTTTTATCATGACTTAAGCACAATTATAATCAATAAATGACACATAGTTGTAAAGCTTAGATCCTCCTCTTTCATTTGATGCAACTCAAATTTCACGCATGAGTGATTAAAAACAATTTGAAGAAAGGGTACCAAAATTCACTTAGCGAACAATACCTGAAGCATTACTTTAAACAGACAGAACTTTGTTATTCCAGGCTCATTTTTCCAGATTTAGGTGTCATACGAAAGGACAAAAAATGAACTTTCTAGAAATGTGATCTTTTTTTTTCTTTGAAATTCCTATACCCTACGCCAAATGACTTTAAAGTACCTTTTTCAAATTGTATTTATTCACTCATGCGTGGAATATGCACAATATGAATTGCATCAAATGAAAGAAGAGGGTCTAAGCTTTACAAATATGTGTCATTTATTAATTATAATTGTATTTAAGTTATGATAAAACATCAATAATTCTCGGTTTAGTTTTCTCGGGGACGCACTGTATATAAACAATACATGTAGTATATATGAGCACGTCTCAATGATTCTCAATTCATATGATAGATTAAGTAGAATATGAGGAGCATATTATAAAGCAGTGTTTGGTTATTATAGGTTCCTGGTTAAATAAACATTGTAGATGTAAAAACCGTAGCAGTAGAAAAAGACGTAATTTACAGGGGGAATTAAAACACAATGGAATAAGGAAATTTGTATACAAAATAATGCATTAGCACCAATACCCAGAGTCCCCCGGTTAAAATGCGAAGTCATCCAAGCAATTTAGTTAGTATAGAACCGAGTAACTTGTTTCTATACATTAACCCGTTGACTTCTACATTCTCTCATTCCTATAGACTTAATGCAGGAACCATCTGGCTCCCGTAGGTAATGGGTTAAAAACCGGAACATGCATCATTAATTAGAAATTAATATTATCATTGGAGAAAAAAAGGACTGGGGAAGGCAAACAAATTATATTAGACGTAAGAATTAAAAAGAACAACTCGAAGTTTGCGTCTAAAGCAATTTAACGATGGTGCTTCCTTAACCTCTGATTTCAAACCATTCAAAAAAGTGGGACCGGTATACATTATTATTATGGGGGCAAAAACTGTCCGGATTGGTGGTAGATGTAAATTGTCTCTTTGTCTTGTGGGATAGGAGTGCATTATGGTGTTTATAGCGAACACGGGAGAAAATATATTGGCCGAATCATCCTTACTTACCTGATACATGCAAATTCCGAGGAAATAATTGTGTAAATCATAACTTTCAGAAAATGATTTGCAAGAAATAAAACGTTAGTGTGCGCCTGGAAATCAGTCAGATTTATTATTCTTATTGCTCTTTTTATATTTTTTATTTTGAACAATTTCCCCATGCTAGCACTCCGTGATTTAGATAAGGTAGTAACAGAGTTGAATACAATATTTGTTTAAGACATGAGATGGAAAATAAGACTTCAACTTATTTATTAGACCTACGTTCCTAGACAACGATTTGCCTAAATAATCAAATTGAGTATTCCATGTTAGTTTACAGTCAATAAAAAGACCAAGAAATTTAGTGGAGTTTATCTGGGTTAAGGGTAAGCCATTAACCAATGTTTGTCTTGGTAGCTCAGATAGTAGTGTTTTGCTGAAAATCATGAAATTAGTCTTGTTCACATTCAGGGAAGATTTGTTTGCTTGTATCCAATCAACTACAAATTGCAATTCAAAATTCAGGGAATCAAGAAGAAGTCTAGGATTGGGATGTGAGCGGAAAATGTTTGAGTCGTCCGCAAAGTTTAGGATCGAAAGAACCGTGGGTGAATTTATGAAGTCATTTATATGGATGATAAAAAGAAGCGGGCCCAAAAGAGAGCATTTTGGTACCCCATAAGTTATTGATACAATACTTGACTTACAATCGTTAATAAAAACAAATCGGATTCTATTGGTAAGGTTATTTCTGAACCACTTTAAGGTCGTTTTATATTAGGCTATACCTAAGCATTGAGACAGTTTAACCTATGACGGATCATGGGGTTTGAGGTTATGTTTAACTAATAGCGGACATTGTTATGTTCAAGCAACAGCAGATCAAGTTTAACCAATGCCGTTTCAGAATAAAGTATCCACTATCATTGCCTGTTACGTTTGGCCTATAACGAATCAGATCACGAACCATGCTCATAAAAAGCAAATAAACATACATGCAAATATAATATATACACATATAATTAAAAAAGAAAACGACAGAGCGTTAGAGTAGAGTTTGGAGACAAATTAAAGATTTTAAAAACCTTCCCTATTTTGGATGATTGAGAGAGAGATTCCGAGAAAAGAGAGAGAGAGAGAGAGAGGGTAGATAAAGAATAGTAGATGTAGAGGAAAGGAGAAAAAAAACCCACCGTGGTTTTAAATTACCAAAGACGGCATAACATACCTTGATCACACGTAGACCTTAGAACAGCACTGAATCCATTTGATGCAGGAATCTGGTGGTCGTTTGATCTAAACCAAATCCACACAACGTTTGAATCTATTTCAAACCACATCGGGATGTTCACTCGAGTTCCAGTCAAGTTCCAAATCTACAATGGACCAATAATACAGTAGCAATTATTTTACCTAAGGCAATTTCAATAGAGAAATACAAGAAGAGAAATACAAGAACAAAGGTTGGAGGGTAAAGATGTGGAAAGAAAATTGACAGAAGAACATATTGCACTTAGTTTTTTGTTTCCGAAAATTGTATAATTTAAAGGTACTATATCCCATTTGCAGGCCAAAAAAATGAAAAGGTTAAATTCCAATGGCGTTTGAAAGATGATACTTATTTAGAACTTCCCTAAAAAAAAGGGGGCTTGAAAATGTCTTTAAGTGGGAAAATAAGACTAGTAGTTGTCCAATCGACTTAAGTGCTACCAAGTCAGTAAGTAATAGTCTGATTTTCAGACCATTGTACCGAATGGTCGTACGTTTTGTGCTGCGCAAAGATTCAATCAGTTTAATTTTGGCCATTACAAGAAGTGGGTTATTGATGTAGACAAATGCTCATGTACTCTTTACAGCTCATTTTATGTATGTTATTACCAAAGAAGAAAAAGCCAGTCAGTCACTCAATAGTGTCTGACAGTGAAGTCTAGAAAGTAAACGGGTTTCCTTGCATAATTTGAATACTAGGACACTGCTAACGTTTAAATTTCACAGATAGGATATACATGACATATTCATAATTCCTGCAAAGTTCTACAGAATTTGATGTTGGCTGCAAAAGGGACATAGTATCTTTAACAAAGAATAGTAATCATTACTAGGAGTATTATTGTTATTAGAACCTTGCATGAATTATGAATATGTCATGTATGTCCGACCCGTGAAATTTAAACGTTAGCAGTGTCCTAATAATCAAATTATGCAAGGAAACCCGTTTACTTGCTAGACTTCACTGTCAGACACTATTGAGTGACTGACTGGCTTTTTCATCTTTGGTAATAACATACATAAAATGAGCTGTAAAGGGTACATGAGCATTTGTCTACATCAATAATCCACTTCTTGTAATGGCCAAAATTAAACTGATTGAATCTTTGCGCAGCATAAAACGTACGACCATTCGGTATAATTGTCTGAAAAATCAGACTATTACTTACTGACTCTATAGCTCCAAAGTCGATTCGACAACTAATAGTCGTTATTTTCCCACTTAAAGACATTTTCAAACCCCCCTTTTTTTAGGGAAGTTCTAAATTAGTGTTGTCTTTCAAATGCCGTTGGAAATTAACCTATTCATTTTTTTGGCCTGCAAAATGGGACATAGTACCTTTAAAAATTGTTTGTATAAATACTCATTTTTATTAATTCTAACTATCTGCCTGGAAAGAAATGATAAAATAAATAAGTTACTTTACATGATTTGTAGATGTATTGTATCCTGATCCGATCTCCAGAAACTCTCCGGGCACCTTCGCATTAAGGCCACGAGATTCAATCTGGACAGTACAGTTCTGCGGAGCTTTGACGATCCAGGCATAGAAACCTTCTACGTCCCCAAAATATGCGGACCTATATTTAGGTGACTTGACGAACAACGACTCGTTACGTCCAAGTTCGACCACGTTTTCTGTAACAAAAAAATAAAATAACGTCTTCCTTAAATGGACCCACTCAGGACCAATATCATATTTCCGTTCTCCAAATAACGGATTGTCGATATTGTCGATACACCCTCTAGGGAAATGTTCTGTCGGTTGAAATGGATACCCTTCAATGAACGTGTTAAATATTTCAGATGCGTTTTTATTTATAAATGCAGTCATAGCCTATTTGCTGGTTATTTTGACAATTTCTTCAAAGAACTCAGTGAAGTCCACAAAATGAATACGAGGCAATCTATTAGACGCAATCCCTAAATGCCATACCGAGTATCGTAAACATTCATTAAGCTACGACGGCCCTTTCATATGGAATAATTTGCCGATTGAAGTAAGAACAAAGATACCCTTAATTCCTTTAAATTTCACTTAAAGAAGCATTTCTCAATTTATAGCTCTGACCAGTAATTTTGATGATTATTTTAAATTCATTCCCTACGTTACTTCGGTCAATGTTCATATGTTCATATAATTAATATTTTGCCTGCGTCCACCATACGGCCACATGCAATATTTCCCTATGTTTTTATGTTAGTCTAATTTTTACAACATGTTTGTTATTTCTGTTATTTTAGGGAATTTCCATCTATTGTTCTTTTGTTCGTTTGTTTACTTGCCATTTTTCTCTTCATTTATTATTCTATATTATGTTTATGTTTATGTTTATGTTGATCGTTCAATTATGCTTTTATTTGAATATTGTCACAGGGCTCCATGGGAGACCAACTTAATGTTGAATGGGCTATCCTGTTTTTTTTATAAATAAATAAATAAATAAAATATGTGTCATCATCCTCTTTATAGGCAATGTTCTCTCTAGATCATTCCGTTAAGTCGCACATTGCTAGTTAATGCATCCATCCCATCCAGCCAGAACATTCGCTGAAATGCTCTTTTTATTTTGTATATGTTATGTAATTATGTACATGTGACTAATACTAAGGACGCCTTTCCCCCATTGTTTAAATTAGGCTCACCTTGTACAGTAAGAGCTGTCGTATAGTTGACTGTTCCAGCCAAGTTACTTGCTTCACATGTGTAGCGACCATCATGTACAATAGTAGCATCAGCTATCACTACAGAGCTAGAGAAAGCACCATTTACAAATTCAATTCCAACTCCATCGGGAATAGCTTCACCATCTTTTAGCCAACGGAGGTGAAGAGGGAGATCACCGCGTATTACAGTACACGTAATTCGAGTCGGTAGACCTCGTCGTATGGTGAGGGGTTCGATGGGCTGAATGACCGGATGAACTGTAGGGTGAAAGAAGCATTTACCCTTAAAATGTAAACTTTATTAAAACACCCTCATAATTTCCATTGGTTAGAGAGATCTGAATGGGTAGGTGGTGTTCGGTTAGGTTTCAGAGGTCGAAATGGGTAGGGGGTATTTGGTTAGGTTTCAGATATCTGAATGGGTAGGGGGCGTTCGGTAAGGTTTCATGGATCTGAATGGGTAGGTGGTGTTCGATTGGGTTTCAGAGATCTGAATGGGTAGGGGGCGTTCGGTTTGGCTTCAGAGATCTGAATGGGTAGGTGGTGTTCGGTAAGGTTTCAGAGATTTGAATGGGTAGGGGGCGTTTGGTTTGGCTTCAGAGATCTGAATGGGTAGGTGGTGTTCGATTGGGTTTCATGGATCTGAATGGGTAGGTGGTGTTCGATTGGGTTTCAGAGATCTGAATGGGTAGGGGGCGTTCGGTTTGGCTTCAGAGACCTGAATGGGTAGGGGGTGTTCGGTTAGGTTTCAGAGATCTGAATGGGTAGGGGGTGTACGGTTAGGCTTCAGACCTTTTTGTGGTGTGTGAAACATCTAGATGGTCAGTTCTATACCATGTAAATCATAGGGTTCATTTCAATAGGCTCGACGGGTAACGCTTTTGGAACAGCCTCCATTTTCACTAAGATTGAAGCTTGAAACGAAATTATCCAGCATAAACTTACTTGTTGGAAGAGTCTCTGTAGTAATGACTGTGAGAAGAGAAAGAAAGAGAGAGAAAAAAGTGCAAGCATATGTGTCGTCATTATGTGTTTTAACTGTACAAACATGTTTGATATGTCTAATGATTAACAACAAAAATGTGAATACTGTTCATCTAAATAACTTAAAAATTGAAACTCTCATCAAACTTAAGTAACAAGAATGCTTACATTTAAAACACAACAAACATCAGTTATCAATTAAGATGACAACACCTCCCCCGTCCCTTACAAATAAAATACCGTCCGCCCCAGATTTTTCGCTGGCATGGTAGGTACTATAGTGCAGAGTTAGCCCCAACACCAAGACAAAATGCTTATACTTACTGTCACATATAGGAGAGATATCAGCTTGAAATCCTCTCAATGGAGTACTTCGATCGCTGTCGAAGTTAATGATTGTGACCGTGGAATTGATGAAGCTTGGTTCGGGTATGACGTCACCATAGAACTCACTGACCAAAGATTCCGGTGTCTTGATTTTAACCTAAAACGTAATATTGAAAATCACTCGCAACTATTCATACCTGTACAGAACGCGACCGAAAAAGACTCCCTAAAGTGATTCTAGGGCAGCGTATCCATGTCAGAAAACTCAATAGGTCTTTTACCCAAACCCGTTTCCGAAAACTTTCACAAAACGACTACTTTTTCTTTTTCTTTGCCCCCTCCCTCATTTTTGGTTAGAACCTGGAACCATCTACCGAGACCTAGGGAGTGTTTCACAAAGACTTAGATCGACTTTAAGTTGGACTTAACTATGGCAGGCTGTTCATGCCACTGCTTGCTCTCACCTTTATGATCTTTAAAAAATATTTTTTCCTTCAATAATGAATTATCAACAAATGTAAATTCTGTAGATTTGTGACCATGATTTGTACGTCCCTTGAGAGACCAATGCCAGTAAATGGTAGGATCAAACAGTGTCATGAATGGCCTGCCATATAGTTAAGTCCAACTAAAATTCGATTTTAGTCCTTGTGAAACACCCCCTGTTGTCTGCATTCAAAGAGGCAACACTCCATGCAGTCATTCATGTGATGCAGCCTCCTGTTGGATCACAAATGCTATAAACACAGAGGCAGATTGACGCACGGTGCACACTCAGACGCGCGATGGCTCAGTGGTAGAGCAGTGGCCTCTTAACCGAGAGGTTCCGGGTTCGATGCGCTCGTGCACTTTGGTAAAGCATAAATACTCATTACATAGTCCCTCGGAGAGGACTTAAATCCGCCGGTCCACTGCTTTCCTACTTACAAGCATACACATGCTTTTTAATAGTCAGGTAAAACAAACAAATAAACAATCAAACAAATATTTGATAGTACATAAAGCTAAAACTGTCATAAAGCTATCATTTACTCAACCATGACATCTCAAACTGACCCACAGCATATCATCTGCAGAAGGTTCATAACTCAGCAACACGCCCATTACTGGTTCTAAATCGTCGGATCACATCACACCAGTACTCAAACAATTGCACTGGCTCCCAGTGAGACAGAGGCTAGACTACAAAGTACTATCCATGATATTCAAAATCAAGTCAAATCAGGCTTCTAGCTACATGATGGAGATGGTAGAATGGATCATGGGGTGATAGGTCATTTTTACTTTGCTGTACCATACCCTTGGACCTGAAGTTGAGCTCATCAATTAGAACCTTTCAACAATATTGAAGACCTTGTTGATGAATAGGGCGTACTGTTAATGTTAGCATTATTATCTGAGCTAGAATATTTGTTTTATTACTTTTGGTTATTAGTAGTATGTCTGTAGTAATGTTGACCATCTGTCGCCTTTTCATTTTGTAATATCTTAGTTATGTTTAATTTTGATTGATGACCATATTCTTGTAATGGGTATGATTTGTTGATATCTGCGCCAAGGGTGCCTATATGTCAGTAGAGTTGTACGTAATATAAGTGTAGAATTAATTATTATTATTATTATTATTATTATTATTATTATTATTATTATTATATCATTATCCACGGATAGCTTCTAGGAGCTGCTAAAAGGGTTTCAAGGAATGATGAAGGAAATAAAAAGATAAGTTTTATAAAAAAAATAGAATCAAACCTTGTCAAAGGTGCCCTCTGTTACGAAGTCATTCATAACAATATTAAGCTGACAGTTATCTGGTATTCTGAACATCCATGCTATGTGTTGTTCGTTCCCATAATCATTTGGATAGTTGGGTGATGAGATGGAATAAATATCACCGTAGGACAGTGCTACAGCAGTACCTGAATAAATAGGTGAAAATGTATCATTAATGTGTGTCAACGGAAATTGGAAGCGAGATAATGCATCGTACGGCCAGATAATTATCAGGACAATGCACCGACTGGTGTTTAATTGGCCAACTTTTAATGCATTCAAACTCATGGTTTTTTCTGCGACAAGTGGCTAGTGATGAAATCGTCTATTACTATGTGTCGTCTATTACTATCTGTAAATGAGAATGCAGGTGACATACGTAGTATATAATGCTAGGTTGGATAAACCTCTGACAAGCTTTTACCTTGAAGGCAAGCATATGAAATACAAATATATAACAAAGGTTTACAGCGTGCACTTACCTCTCGTATCAAAACTATGCTCGATCGCAGCATCTGTACATAGACAAGAACAAGATAACATTATCAATCAAAGGGCATTTTGAATAGAAATGCATACCGTTTATTGCAAGCAGAGATATTGGTAGCTCGAAAACTATAACTGTAAATCATTAGTTTTTATATATAAGGCTGATATCAGCTTTCAAGCTATGTTGATAACCAATGACATACTGTTATAATAAGGAGGAATGGAATTTGCTCTATAGCCTTGATGCCGCCCGTTGACACCTATCTTCATACAATGTATAAGAACGACTGATATTAGGTCTAAACTAAGTAATGATGACAAAGAGTATCTTGGTATCTTCATAAGAAGAGTTCACGATTTACCTCTAACGCAACAATTAACTAATTGATTAAGTAAACTTAAAAGCTATAATGACACCTAATGCCAATGGCTTAAGAAGATACAGCTAGAGAGAAAGGAAATGCAACGTATGGAGAGGATGACTTGCTGCTCCTCCATTGCCTAATTGTTCTCAAACATATTTTGAGCCAAATATTTCCGATGCCCCCCCCCAGAAAAAAAGTCCAGTGCCCCTTTATGGATCTACTGATGCTACGCCAATGCCAACAAGACTAACCATTTCTACAAGTAGATGTAACATGAGCATCGAACCCGTGATGTCTGGAGCTATCATCTTGATCTGAAGTGAATCTAACCCAAGCCAGGTTAGACTTTACCTCAAGGTATCTCGGTACTGAGTTCCCAGACAAGAAAAACAGCTGAAATTATAATGTAAAGGAATATATTGAATTATTTCAAGCCCAAAATATTCAAATGCCCGTTGCACACGTGACATTTCGATATCATTATTGGGCCTAGAAGGTAATCAATACTATGAAGGCAATTAATGCATTTGCCGGTCGTCCAATGATACGTTTGCAATCTTCAATTCACTTCATGTACGGTATTTCTCCCCATGATATCTAAAAAGATATTAATGGTGAAAATGCAGGGACGTCGCAAAAAGAAACTATTAGTGACACCATACACTATACTGTATGAATGTTTAATACAAAAATATGGGTCAATTTTCATTTTTGTAATGCATGTCCGAAACATGGCGGGACACTTATCAACGAATTTGGTCCAACACCCATCCTATTGAAAATGTCCTTGATGTGAACGTACTTCATTGGCAGACATATCAGATCCCTTTCCGATATGAAGACCATCTTGGTTGAGTTGCGTATCGAATCGAACGATTTCTACGAGAATGTCGCAGCTTTGTGGAACCTTTATCACCCAAGACTCGTCCCTATCTGTCTGGTAGTAGAGAGGATAGTTAGATGTCTTCAGCCGATACGTCTCATTGCGCTCCAGCTCTAAGTGGAATCCTAAAACAAACAAAAAACAAAATAAAACAATAGATGAAAAAATGAAAACAAGAACAAGAACAATAATAAGAACAAATGAATCATCTGCTATCTGCCTCAGAATACATTTAAGATATGGCATATTTATTTGTCTACATCTCAGTTTTATTAATACGACTCATTTCTACGAGAAATTCTACAACAATTTTTTTTCTTGAAAGTGTAATGACCAGAGTGCTGTGAGGGGGTCAAGCTCGACAAGAACATGTGCTATTATCTGGCACAATTTATTCATCTTATATGAATAACACACTCTTGTGATGCTGTGGTCTATATAAACGTAAATCAATCAAAAATCAAGCAATCAATTAACCAATTAGTCAATTAACCAACCTGGTTCGCAGTCTGTTGTGACGTTAGCCATAAAACCACGAGCCGTGGACGATGTTTCCAATGATGTAAACCGGATATAAGCGTAAGTCGAAGAGTCTTCTGGTTGCACGAGGATAGGATGGTTTAGGGGTACGCCCACCCCTGAAAATCTTCCTTTGACTTCACCACCCTGTGTAGTGCCCAAAATCACCTGTAGATCAGCAACAAAGAGAATATAATTGTTAATTTCTGGAATGGGGTCTAATCAATGCTTCTATTATGAGTAGGCGATAAGACCATGGATACGATAAGACGTACCTTCACCCACACCCACATCCGCCAAAAGGCACACAAGCTTGGGGACAAGGAAGTTTACATTATGCTCATAAACTTTTTCAAGATTGTTGGAGATGTTAAATGTTGAACAAATTACAAATTCTGATATGGCACTGTTTAGTTTGCCACCCCGCACACGCACACACACACACACACACACACCCGAACGCACACACATGCAAACCTCTCATGGCCCATCTTCTGAGAAGAAATAGGTTGTATGATCATACACTCATCTTTTCTTTCCATCAGAAATACATTTGAACATACTTTCATCAAAATTATCAATCCTTTCCTGTAATTCACTAACTTGTATGGCAAATGTCGACTGACATACACTCAGTGAACCGAAGTGCTCTGATGGGACATTGTCTTGGTTGTCATTATATTTTCATCAATTATGATCACAGAAATTACTAAAATTCCTAGTAAAGGTTCTAAAATCTATTTGTAACGATATGCATGTTGTAGTTATTGCTGTAAAATTAACGAAGAACTCTCCCTTAGTTCCCAGTAGATTTCGGCTTCCTCTTCATCATTTCATATTACTCTGATAAGTACAAGACAATCCTGTATTATTCAAAGGTATTCTTTAATGTGATCTAGAACAAAGTTTTTTATAACGGAGATCAAATGCTATCTAAGTATTACCTGATCATTATCTTGTTCAGTTTCAAAGTCTAAGAAAGTGACATAGATTCTACAGTCTCCTGAGTTTGGTAGCTGAAAGCCCCAGGTTAATGTTACATCTGGAGGGTAGTTGTTTGGATAGTTCGGTGAAGCGATCTGATACGTCTCTCCATCTAATGCTAGGAATCCAGAACCTAGGGAATGAATCAAATCAGACGTAAAGAGATCCCAAATAAATTATACACCAGCTAAAGGTTCTATGTCCCATTTGCAGGCCAACTATGGAAAAGGTTAAATTCAAATGGCATTCTTCTCTATTTCCTCCTTCTAGTCTTCTTCCCTTCACCCTTATATCTTTTAAGTAATTTGTATTATATGTATGTAATTTATATTTAGTTATTCATACTTTTTATACAATTGATATTTTTGATATGAGTGTACTTATTTTAAACATTTGTATAAGTTGTGTAATTTTATGTAATATGATTCACCTGGATGGAAAGTTTCTTCTTGTTTGGAAAGAACACAATAAATGATATATTCTATTCTATTCTATTTAGGAATTCCCTCAAAACGAAAGTGCTTGAAAATGTCTTTAAGTGGGAAAATAACGATCATTATAGTTGTCGAATCGACTTAATTGATTATAATCACTAAAGTAATAATTTGATTTTCAGACCTAGCTTGTACCGAATGGTCGTATGCTTTGTGCTGCGCAAAGATTTAAACAGTTTAATTTTGGCCATTACAAGAATTGGGTTATTGATGTAGACAAATGCTCATGTACCCTTTACAGCTCATTTAATGTATGTTATTACCGAAGAAGAAGAAAAAAAAGGTCAGCCAGTCAGTCAATAGTGTCTGACAGTGAAGTCTAGAAATGAACGGGTTTCCTTGCATAATATGAATATTAGGACACTGCTAACGTTTAAATTTCACAGATAGGACATACGTGACATGTTAATAATTCCTGCAAAGTTCTACAGAAATTGATGTTGGCTGCAAATGGGACATAGTACCTTTAACATGATAATAATGATATTAATACTAATATTATTAATAATAATAATAATATTAATATTAATAATAATAATGATAATAAGTGGGTCCCATTAAAGCGCTCATGTCTGTCAAACTTGACACTCCACAATGAAGTAAATGTGATAATTATATTCTAGCATGTTTATCTTTATTACATTTCAGGATTAGAATAATCATCTAAGAATTTATTCAGGTATTGCTCAACATATTACAGAGTTTGATGTGACTATTTTAAGGACGAGCAGGAAACCTTTTAGGAAATGGCCATGGTTTATAAGGCTTAAATAGCAATTTGAGGATTATGTATCTTGCAACGATTTCCTCACTTCACTGGAAGGTGAGGTATTCTATTTCTTAGTTTGAATTTTTTTCAGGGCCGGGCAAATCATCCTTTGTGCTGTTTAAATAGGCAAATGTTGATAACTATAAAAACAAATACATTTCAAGAACTTACCCACCGTGTCGACTTTTGTATTATCTACGAAACAAAGGAAAATATAGTATTAGAAATTCAGGATTTTAGTAGCATTCTTCGGCCTAATAAGTAATATAACACATCAATCAATGCGTAGATGATTCCCCCTAAACAAAAAATAGAGGGGGTACCCGTCACCCCGGATCGCCGCCCCTGACATAGCAGTTTGGGAGAAACCGGTTTGCATCTATTGTGAGTCTGTGATGAAGACTGTTTGTTTGAACCAACTAGATAACAAGCTTAGGAATATTTTCTAAAACCGGCATCGTTTTACGAAACTGTCATATGTAAAAGTTCATCGACATCCTATTGAAACATGTGTTCAATTTAATACATGCATCTCAGTGATTTGTCGGCGAACTTGTACTCATGAAAATTTCATGAAACGCTGCCCAAGTCAAGTGAAAATGAAAACTCCCAATTAACATGTCACATAGAGTGAGTGCATCGCTCATTGATTCTTTGTTTTATTAAATGTTTTACTTCTACAAACAGAAGTAGTACAAATTAGAACAAAGTAAATACAAATTACATGATCCAGAAGTTCCTTTGAAAATGGAAATTGGATTTATAAAGGGGGATGGGGCGGGAGGTGGTGCTAGATATCTTTTTGTGATCGTCCTTTCCCCCTTTTCCTTTTCTCGTTCCTTTCTCTTCTCAGGTTTTTTTATTATTTTCGTCAATCGATGGATGTGGGGGGTATGTGCCCCCACTCTCCTTCCCTGTAGCTACCCCAATGAGGCAGTATTTTACCTTGTTCGCATGTAGATGTGATGTTAGCTCTGAATCCACGTCGTCCTGAGTAACTTGCTGAAGTAAACCTGATCCATACTGTAGGGTAAGTCATCCTGATTTGAGATGGCACGGTGTACCCAGATAAAGCCCATGTCTATATTAGGAACAACAGGAAATGACATTTCTTTTATACTATGAAATAATGGTGAGTGCTGAATCGTAGTTGAAGTGACCCGGCTTATAGTAAACATGAGATTTGTCGGTTATGGTTAGGCGCTTTATGAGACACAGATATTATCATCAGCACTATTATTCTTGTTCTTCTTATTATTATCATTATCATCATTACCATCGTCATCATCATTATGATTATCATCATCCATCATCAAAATCTGCATAACTGTTACTAGGGTTTACTATCATTTTCGTTATATATATGGTATAGATGACTGTAAGGAACATTTTGAATTCAATAATTATGGTTCTTACCGGATAGTCTGATTTCTTCGTTCCATTTCCAATGTACAGATAATCCGATTGAGGCTGTGTGATGAAGGACTCGAATACGATGAGAACATCGCATGACTCAGGGACCTTCACTCTCCACAATATATCCT